>JAWPHD010004689.1:0-181097 GCA_037043455.1 Cyrtodaria siliqua
CGCTGTGGAGCAGTCTACGCTCGGTATTGAATAATAGAACGTTGGAATAGTCCATGTCACTACCGACTGAGCTAAGCGGGCCAGACATACTATTTAGAAAACCTAATCTCGCAATAATCTCGGTAGAACATATATTTTTCAGATACTGTTTCGAATGTTGATTTTCTTTGTATTCTTCAAGTAAACAGGGAGTAAGTATACAGGGAGGAGACACGGACAGTTTTGCCATTTTATGTTGTCGCGTGTGTTTCACTACTGCGTGAAGATGACTACTTCTGGTTGTTGCGCGTGTAGCAAATTCTTATAAATTATTACACTTACAAACTAAAAAAAAGGTGCGAAATGTAAACATAGGTATTATTTATGCACATTGTGTCATCTGATACAGAGCGTGTATTTGTTTGCATGTATAAAAACACTTCTTCTTTTTTTCTGTGTAACAAATATGGCTCCACTTGACGCCAAATAAAAAATGGTGGCAGTGTATAGCTATTGCAAACGAGATACAAAGTACGGGTTATATTAGGCATTAATAATAACAAAAAGTGAATAGTATACATATTTATCTTTGTCAAGAAGGTATTTTCACGGTGGTGATTATAAGACAAAGCCTAAAAAGAGGCGATGAAAACTTCTCTTTTGAGATAGCGGGTGAAATTTGGTGAAACGGGTGAAATTTGGTGAAATTTCTTTTTTTCTGTGTAACAAATATGGCTCCACTTGACGCCAAATAAAAAATGGTGGCAGTGTGTAGCTATTGCAAACGAGATACGAAGTACGGGTTATATTAGGCATTAATAATAACAAAAAGTGAATAGTAGACATATTTATCTTTGTCAAGAAGGTAATTTCGTGATGTTGATCATAACAGAAAGCCGTAAAAAGAGGCTGTAAAAATTGCCTATTTTGAGATGTTGGCTGGAATTTTATTTTTCAAATGTAACTCGCTTACGATCGCTTTATCTGTATCGATAAAATAGTAGATGGCGTCGTTCTAGCGCGACAACATAAATCGATAAACTAGAGCGTCTATGAACCCATGTCTCCTCCCTGTTTACTTACTCCATGATGTAAAACATGCCATTTAGTGCATTTTTTTCAATTTATCATGCAATCCACAGCAATAACACACGAAGCCTTTATCTTTTTTTCGGATATAAATCTATGTTTAACGTGGATTTTCGTTTGTTCAGTTCACTCGAACATCATCTGAAGTGTGTATGAAACACGCAATTTCATTGGTTGAATTTAGTTGATCTTCTCATGAATATTGATTAGATGAAAGGTCTTCTTCTGACTTGACCTCCAAGGCAGTGTTGTCAGATCCTATAGCAGAGAGTATCAAAGCGTAGTTAGGATATGATTTTAATTAGATTGTTTCGACAAAGAACGACATTTTAGGTACATAGTCTGATGGGATATATTTAATAGATATTTTATTGACGTTTTGCCCCTTCTTTCTTGCCGCCTGTATGTCCCCTCCCTCACCCCCAACATTTTGAAAGTAAAGGGGCATGTGGCCCCATTTCAGGAAAATCTGGATGCATTTCTGATACATTGCTCATATACCGTCTTGGTGCCATATAACCTATTTTGTCTTGTGGTGCTATCAGATTCAAATCGATTTATAATTAAGGGGTTGTTATTGCCTCCTTCACACCAGAAGTCCGGTATTCCACAGTAAATAACGGTCGGTAACATAATTAAATTTAAAAAAAAATGAATAAGAAAATAAATATAGTCCTGTAGGTGGTCCACAGCACCCAGATGTAATGGCACCATAGGTAGCTTGTACACTGACTAAATCTAATGAGCAAATTTGAATAGTCAGTGAACAGGACAGTTCACAAAATAGTGTTAAAGTCAGAATATGCTTATTATTAACCTTAACAGAGATGATAGAGATTTTGTGTCAAGTATAGGTGTATAATATTACCGTCAAATTTGCATTAAATTGCCCGATGTACACAGCCGTTAATAGAAACAAGTGATTAGAAATGTACGCTTTGTTAAAAAGGTAGGCTAACTTTTTTAACTTATGTGTTTACATAAACAATACCTGTGCTATAAATAAACCATTTGGATCTGCACACTTCTTGTGTTGTGCTTAGCGTTGGCGCAGCGTGTAGGGGATACAGCTTAATTAGTACACAAATATTTATTCGGCATAGCGTGTTGTACAGTTTAATTTTATTCTGTTTATTTGTTAGTATAATTCTCTAAGTTGTAATGCTTGAGTGCTTCGTCACCTGTTTCAGTTATGTGTTAATAAGCATATTATGCCTTCAAGGACAGGGTTACCGACATTGAACCCATTTGAGACCTTCTGGAGGCAAGTTTCTTTAACCATTCCTTTTAGATTATATTTACTGGCATTCTGACTGTATTATTTCTCTCCAATATTACAGAAGGCTGTAGCAACATAAAGTATACCAACATTTCTTGCATATCGGGTTAGGTTATCTGCGTTTTACATGTGTGATGGAAAGCCTTATCTTACACATGAGGGAGATTAAAAGCCGCGCGCTGATATCAACAATGACAGTTGCATGAAATCATTGTTTAAACAAAAATGCAAAATGTTAGTAGTTGGCGACTTCAATGCGCAGAATGTAAATGATATGCAAGGGAAAAAAATCAAATCGTGGGTATCCGGTTCAGATAAGGAAATTCCAGTCCTCGGTATAACTGTTTATTCGGAACCTTGGCAGAGCCTCATTTCCGATAAAATCAATTATACGAATCTTCACTGGATAACCATGAAAGATTCTTATAATGTTTACCTCATCATTTCTTTTCAGCATTACAGAAGGCTGTATGCACATAAAATATACCAACATCATTTACCTCATTATTTCTCTCCAACATTACAGAAGGCTCTATGTACATACAATATACCAACATCATTTACCTCGTTACTTCTCTCCAACATTACAGAAGGCTGTATGTACATAAAATATACCAACATCATTTACCTCGTTATTTCTCTCCAACATTACAGAAGGCTCTATGTACATAAAATATAACCTCATTTACCTTGTTATTTCTCTCCAACATTACAGAAGGCTCTATGCACATAAAATATACCAACATCATTTACCTCGTTATTTCTCTCCAACATTACAGAAGGCTGTATGCACATAATATATACCAACATTCTTTACCTCATTATTTCTCTCCAACATTACAGAAGGCTCTATGCCCATAAAATATACTAACATCATTTACCTTGTTATTTCTCTCCAGCTTTACAGAAGGCTCTATGCACATGAAATATACCAACATCATTTACCTTGTTATTTCTCTCCAGCGTTACAGAAGGCTCTATGCACATAAAATATACCAACATCATTTACCTCGTTATTTCTCTCCAACATTACAGAAGGCTGTATGCATATGAGATGTTCACGCTGTAAGCAAGACTGGTGCTGGTTGTGTGAGGCGCAGTGGGAGCGCAGTTGTCAAGGAGATCACTGGTTTGGTTAGTAACAGAAGCCATGGTTTGATTGGTCAAACCAGTATTACAAATTGCTCATCCCAAAGATGCCAAAACAAAACTTCTGATCATCATACCCATCAAAACCTTGGCTTTGGAATTCAGATTTAGTAGCGTGATAGAAAGATGAACATAATTCGCAGTAATTGATGATTCAAATAAATACCATTGGAATAGATTTACTTATGATGTTAGAGTGATAAAGAGTTAATTGAATGTTTAAAAAGAAAGAAAAAACAGTTTGTCAGTGTTTAAACAAAACAACCAGAGATAAATTACAACTGTACTTTGAAAATAAACAAAATGTTCAGTTAACGATATGCATTCAACATTGATGGCATGTAAATAACAGCAGAATAAACAGTAAAGTTTTGCTTTATACTGGAAACCATTGTGCTAAGAAGACCCCGTTTCCAAGAAGAAGACCACAGTGTTAAGAAGTTGACCATTTTGAGTAGATTGTTAAGCTGTTATTTGTTTCATACAGCCGTGATAGTGATCATTCCGACTTCATACCTGAGACATGTTAAACAGATGTCTAAAATACCTTCCCACCAACTCAACGGAACTAGGTCTAGCAGATCAGGCCTCAATCTCTGGGTCAGTTGTCATCTAGCAGATCAGGCCTCGATCTCTGGGTCAGTTTTCATCTAGCAGATCAGGCCTCGATCTCTGGGTCAGTTGTCATCTAGCAGATCAGGCCTCGATCTCTGGGTCAGTTTTCATCTAGCAGATCAGGCCTCGATCTCTGGGTCAGTTGTCATCTAGCAGATCAGGCCTCGATCTCTGGGTCAGTTTTCATCTAGCAGATCAGGCCTCGATCTCTGGGTCAGTTGTCATCTAGCAGATCAGGCCTCGATCTCTGGGTCAGTTGTCATCTAGCAGATCAGGCCTCGATCTCTGGGTCAGTTGTCATCTAGCAGATCAGGCCTCGATCTCTGGGTCAGTTGTCATCTAGCAGATCAGGCCTCGATCTCTGGGTCAGTTGTCATCTAGCAGATCAGGCTTCGATCTATGGGTCAGTTGTCTCTAGCAGATCTGGCCTCGATCTCTGGTTGTCATCTAGCCAGATCAGGCCTCGATCTCTGGGTCAGTTTTCATCTAGCAGATCAGGCCTCGATCTCTGGGTCAGTTGTCATCTAGCAGATCAGGCCTCGATCTCTGGGTCAGTTGTCATCTAGCAGATCAGGCCTCGATCTCTGGGTCAGTTGTCATCTAGCAGATCAGGCCTCGATCTCTGGGTCAGTTGTCATCTAGCAGATCAGGCCTCGATTTATTGGTCAGTTGTCTCTAGCAGATCTGGCCTCGATCTCTGGTTGTCATCTAGCCAGATCAGGCCTCGATCTCTGGGTCAGTTGTCATCTAGCAGATCAGGCCTCGATCTCTGGGTCAGTTGTCATCTAGCAGATCAGGCCTCGATCTCTGGGTCAGTTTTCATCTAGCAGATCAGGCCTCGATCTCTGGGTCAGTTGTCATCTAGCAGATCAGGCCTCGATCTCTGGGTCATTTGTCATCTAGCAGATCAGGCCTCGATCTCTGGGTCAGTTGTCATCTAGCAGATCAGGCTTCGATCTATGGGTCAGTTGTCTCTAGCAGATCTGGCCTCGATCTCTGGTTGTCATCTAGCCAGATCAGGCCTCGATCTCTGGGTCAGTTGTCATCTAGCAGATCAGGCCTCGATCTCTGGGTCAGTTGTCATCTAGCAGATCAGGCCTCGATCTCTGAGTCAGTTGTCATCTAGCAGATCAGGCCTCGATCTCTGGGTCAGTTGTCATCTAGAAGATCAGGCCTCGATCTATGGGTCAGTTGTCTCTAGCAGATCTGGCCTCGATCTCTGGTTGTCATCTAGCCAGATCAGGCCTCGATCTCTAGGTCAGTTGTCATCTAGCAGATCAGGCCTCGATCTCTGGGTCAGTTGTCATCTAGCAGATCAGGCCTCGATCTCTGGGTCAGTTGTCATGATTGGTCACTTTCTTTACTGTGGATTGTTATATTACGAGATATCCAGATATAGTTTACTGTGGATTGTTGTATCACGAGATCTCCAGATATAGTTTACTGTGGATTGTTGTATTACGAGATCTCCAGATATAGTTTACTGTGGATTGTTGTATTAGGAGATCTCCAGATATAGTTTACTGTGGATTGTTGTATTACGAGATCTCCAGATATAGTTTACTGTGGATTGTTGTATTACGAGATCTCCAGATATAGTTTACTGTTGATTGTTGTATTGCGAGATCTCCAGATATAGTTTACTGTGGATTGTTGTATTACGAGATCTCCAGATATAGTTTACTGTGGATTGTTATATTACGAGATCTCCAGATATAGTTTTATTTATTTTTAAAAATGCTGCATTATAGAATGTGTGCCTTTTACAGCATTGACAATATAGAAAAATGCTTTTTAACTTTTTGCAGCGATATTAAAGGTACAAATACCCTTGTATTGATGTTGTTAATCGAATGAGGCGATGAAAAAAAGGCAAAGGTGACTGGCTTCTATTAAAAATAAAATACCTGGCTAACTCATCAGTTTTATTCCAGTAACCTGGAGATACAGATTGTGTACTGGCTAACTCATCAGTTTTATTCCAGTAACCTGGAGATACAGATTGTGTAAACAGGATATTTTCAGTGATGGTTGTGATACAATTAACTTGGATA
The DNA here is from genome assembly GCA_037043455.1 of Cyrtodaria siliqua. Taxonomy (NCBI): domain Eukaryota; kingdom Metazoa; phylum Mollusca; class Bivalvia; order Adapedonta; family Hiatellidae; genus Cyrtodaria; species Cyrtodaria siliqua. Next base: position 6,166 of record JAWPHD010004689.1, read on the forward strand.
TCTGTGATCACTGTTATATTAAGGCCAAATAAAATAATGTGTGTCACAGTTAGCTGACCATCCCTTGATTTTTGGGCCTTTATTCAGACCGTAATTGTTTTGCGGTAAAAAGTATGAAAGTAACTGAGGCAAATAATCGTACTCAGAAAGGGACACAGCACTGGTAAAGATATTTTTTTCATAGACTTTTTCAACTCTGTACTGTCATCAATACAATGTAGAAAAGCATTTTGACGACGATATGGCAGCTTCCTCAATCTATATTTTTAGGAATTTGTGTTGAGAAATATCGTCATTTTGACGACATTGTAAGATTAGGTTAATGTATGCTAGAGGAAGTATAATAAAGGTGACAAGCAAGACCCACTGGAAGTCTAGGCTCGTTCTACCAGTTCAAAAAACAGTTTCCGTAAAAAATGAACCGGAACCACACATACTATTTTATTTGGTCTTACCATTTAATGTTTTGTAGATTGTTTTGGCATAGTTTCCAGATTTTGTATTCATGCACTATTGTGTGTTTTAGTATTATTGTATATATTGTATATATACATTAGAACTCATATGAAACTTTCTCAACACAACTGATTTGCCACAAAAAAACATTAATTTGTTTTTGGTTTTCTGTGATGTCATAGCGATTCTTTATCAAGTAATGATATTAAATGAAATAATTTGCTTTAGACCAATATTTATTATATACTTACCAGTGAAATAGTGCATTGTATGGTTAGAATAAACCTTATATTCTCATTGTTTATATTTTCACAGTGAGAATATAAGAACTTACATGTTCTTATATTCTCACTGCCAGAAAAAATGGAACTACATTTTTCTACATTTGCTTATAACAGTCATAATTCGTGTCAAAGTTTAGAACTATATTCTATGCACACTAAATATATGTAAATTGCCTCACGCGCTGGCATTACTATATTTATCCGCGAATATGTTAAAGGGGAACTGTCGGAACGAAACATATTTTCTGTTTGAAACAGTTTGGTAGTGTTGCATGATAAAAAGTACATAATAAATAGAATATTTGTTGGTTTGGAGTGAATATAGGATTTATTTTCATCGAGAAGTGAGAAAACATATTTTCACGAGTGCTAAAAGCAAAGCACTCGTGAAAATATAAGTTTTCTCACTTCTCGATATTTGTTGGTTTGGAGCGAATATAGGATTTCACGAGTGCTAAAAGCAAAGCACTCGTGAAAATATAAGTTTTCTCACTTCTCGATGAAAATAAATCCTATATTCACTCCAAACCAACAAATATCCTCTATATATTTAATGGCTACAGAATAGTAATATAAAGGCGTACAGCCTTAACACAAGGTACAGCCTTAACACAAGGTAAGCCCCGTGTGGTTGCCTGGGGCCCCGTTTGGTCACGGGGCAAAGAATACGGCCACTGCAGATCCCTTTGGAGGGGTAGGCAGAGGGGTAGAATCCCCCCAAATTCATGTTCATTTTATCATTTTTTGTTCATGTTCATTAAAGGTCTTCATCATGATCCCTGCATTGTTTCAGGTGCTATCTCGCTCGCATCAAAAGAGCAGTGGCAAAAAAACAATAACGTGGCTCCAGCATAAATGGAGTTTCTACGATAGAATTTGCAGCAACTCTGCAGTTCAGGGTGAGAAGGTTCTAGGCCCATTTTCCATAATTTATCTCGATGTACATGGAAGATGAGCCTGGCATGTTCATGCCTTTTAGGCGCCATATAACCTTTTCATGTGTTGGTGCGCCTTAAAACCCCAATTCAATTAACACAAGGTACACGGGGATTTATTAAAGGTTTATATACACCATATTTTCCCTAATACAAGTGCCTCCCCTAATAGCAGCCCTACCTTTTAATTTAAAAAAATAAAATAATTGTAACTTTTATGAGCGCGTCCTCCTTGCCATTTTGCATAGGGCTGGGACGCTACTACTGTGGGTTTTTTTTACTTTTGTGGGGAAGGGGGTCGGGCCCTTTAGAGGTGGAAAAAATTGACATGAATTGGAACAAGGGGGAATTTTGACAATGTTAAAAAAATAAAGAAGAAAGATAGTATTTTTTATATGTATTAAGTCTCGGTCTTTCATTTAATATTAAATTCACATCAAGAACATGTTATGGGTGGTCAACTAAGAGACAACATTTAAAAGTAAATAACTTTTTTTTTTAAGGGGAATTTTTCTCGAAAAAAGAATTTCGGCCCCAAATTACTCTTAAAAAAAACACTCTACTATCAGGGGAAATACATGTATCAAAAAGTAACATTAGCTCTGAGAGTTATAATGATGCAATGAAACAGATGGACTGATTCTAAGAGATTTGACAGTTTGAAATGGGTAAGTGTTGATGTATTTCCTTTCAACTGCCAAATGTTTTGTTTTGAGTGAAGATCATTATGTTCAGCCATTATTCAAGGGAGCTGTGTTCAGCCATGTAAAATTACATTTCAGGGAAACTTTGATACTTACAATTTAACCTGTATTAATGACACCAAAATGAGAGCAAAACGGGTCGTTTAACACAAGTAGTCTCTTAATACAGATGTGTTTTAAATTAAAACTGTACCATTTGTGAATGAAACCGGTCTATTAAAGCAGGCTTGACGGAACCTTCAGTTTATCTCCATATGAACGAAGTTTAAAGCACTTACATCTCCTACCAACTTTTAAGTCCACCATTTTCTTTCTTCTTTTTTTTGGCCCACCTTCTCAAGCCCTTTTATCTGCTTCTTTCTTTCGCTTTCTCTCACTCCGTCTTCCACCAGTTCTGCTTTTGTCCCTCCTACTGGATGGTGATCTGTTTTGACCTAATTTCTGCTGGAGCCTTGCTGTATATTCCGTTTCTACGACGACTTTCGCTGTTCACCCACAGTTCACCTGATGTTTCTCTTTTTAGCTCTACTGGCCAAAGGCCAGGAGGGCTTATGCGATCACTTTTCGTCCGTCGTCTGTCCGTCTGTTAGCAATTTTATAAAATCGACATCTCCTCTGAAACAAGGATTTTGATGAAACTTCATCACAATGTTACTTGGGAGGGCCAATCTCAGATTTGTGTTTTTCGCGGCCGCCAGTCATCCAAGATGGCCGCCATGGCTAAAACTAGGTAAAATTTAAGTAAATTTCAAACGACATCTCCGAAACCACTTATTCCATTCTTGTGAAATATCATATACATGTTCCTTGGGTTGGCCTCTATCAAGTTTGTGTTTTTCGTTGTCGTCGAATAATCAAAATGGCCGCCACAGCGACCCAATTTTACATACGAGTTATATAGGAAAAGTTTAAAAATGATATCTTCTCTGAAACCGCCTGAAAGATTTTGATGAAACTTAAGCACAATGATATTTGGGATAGTCCCTCTCAGATTTATGTTTTTCACGGCCGCCAGTCATCAAAGATGGCCGCCATGGCTAAAACTAGGTAAAATTTAAGTAAATTTCAAACGACATCTCCGAAACCACTTATTCCATTCTACTGAAATATCATATACATGTTCCTTGGGTTGGCCTCTATCAAGTTTGTGTTTTTCGTTATCGTCATATAATAAAAATGGCCACCCCGGCGACCCAAAGTTTACATAGAGTTATATAGGAAAAGGTTAAAAATTACATCTTCTCTGAAACCGCCTGAAAGATTTTGATGAAACTTAAGCATAATGATATTTGGGATAGTCCCTCTCAGATTTGTGTTTTTTTCGCGACCGCCATGGCTAAAACTAGGTAAAATTTAAGTAAATTTCAAACGACATCTCCGAAACCACTTATTCCATTCTTGTGAAATATCATAAACATGTTCCTTGGGTTAGCCTCTATCAAGTTTGTGTTTTTCGTTATCGTCGAATAATCAAAATGGCTGCCACAGCGACCCAAAGTTTACATAAGAGTTATATAGGAAAACGTTAAAAATGACATCTCTGAAACTGCTTGAAGGATTTTGATGAAACTTAATCACAATGATCTTTGGGTTAGTCCCCCTCAGATTTGGGGCCTCCAGTCATCCATGATGGCCACCATGGCTAAACTAAGGTCAAATTTAAGGACATTTATCAAACGACATATTACCACTTATTATATTCTAGTTAAATGTCATATGCATGTTCCTGTAGTTGGCCTCTATCAAGTTTGTGTTTTTCGTTGTCGTAAATTATTCAAAATGGCTACCACGATAACCCAAAGTTTACATAGAGTTATATACAGGAAACATGTTTCTTGGGTTGGTCCCCGTGTGGTTGCCGGGGTAGAATACAACCACTGCAAACACACCCTCACATGCAGAGGGGTAGGACCCCCCATTCATATTCATTTTGTCATTTTTTGTTCATGCTCATTAAAGGTCTTCATCATGACCCCTGCATTGTTTCAGGTGCCATCTCGCTCACATCACTAAGAGCAGTGGCAGAAAAACAATAAACGTGGCTCCAGCGTAAATGGAGTTTTTACGATAGAATTTGCAGCAACTCTGCAGTTCAGGGTGAGAAGGTTCTAGGCCCATTTTCCATATTTTATCTCGATGTTCATGGAAGATGAGCCTGGCATGTTCATGCCTGTTAGGCGCCATATAACCTGTAATGTGTTGGTGCGCCTTAAAACCCAACTTCAATTCAATTCAATTCTTGGGTTGGCCTCTATCATGTTTATGTTTTTGAATCACATCATACAAGTAGAGCGTATACAGGCCCTCTTGTGCCTCTTGTTTTTTTTATCTGATCTTTACCATATTTGTTTAGAATGTTAATATATATTTTTATAAAATTTCATTCATAGAAGAAAGTGGGACAAATTAAAAAATACCCATGCCAGACTAGACACAGCAGACTTATTGCCCATGATTACCAGGTGATAGATCTAAGGCCATCCTATCCCTGTTGTTAGCTCTACTGGCCAAAGGCCAGAAGAGCTTATGGGATGGCGAGTTGTCCGTCGTCCGTCGTCCGTCGTCTGTTGTTAACTTTTGGCTTGTGAACACTCTAGGGCCTTCATTATTAATCAAATCTTTACGAAACTTTTCCAGTGTCTTTATATCAATGAAAGCTCGGACAAGTTCGAAAACCAGCCGGATCGGATAAATTTCACCAGAGTTATGGCCCTTGTTTTGCTGAAAAATGCCATATTAAGCCTTGTGAACACTCTAGCATCTTCATTTATTATTTGATCTTTACCAAACTTGCACAGATTGTTAATATCAATGAAAGCTCGGACAAGTTCGAAAACCAGCCAAATCGGTTTGGTAACACCGGAGTTATGGCCCTTGTTTTTTCTGAAAATTGCTATTTTCTGCCTTGTGAACGCTCTAACACCTTCATTTATTATTTGATTGTTACCAAACTTGCATAGATTGTTAATACCAATGATCGCTTGGACAAGTTTGAAAATCAGCTAAATTGGGTCAGTAACACCAGAGTTATGGCCCTTGTTTTTTCTGGAAAATGCTATTTTCTGCCTTGTGAACACTCTAGGGCCTTCAATATTAATCGGACCTTTACTTAACTTTGCCAGTGTCTTTATATCAATGAAAGCTCGGACAAGTTTGAAAACCGGCAAGATCGAAATAATTTCACCGGAGTTATGGCCCTTGTTTTGCTGAAAAATGCCATATTAAGCCTTGTGAACACTCTAGCACCTTCATTTATTATTTGATCTTTACCAAACTTGCACTAATATCAATGAAAGCTCGGACAAGTTTGAAAACCAACTAGATCGGACCATTAACAGCGGAGTTATTGCCCTTGATTTAGTTAAAAATGCTATATTTTGCCTCATTCAGACAATAGGGCCTTCATCTTTCATCCAATCTTTACCAAACTTTACCAGATAGTTTATATAAATGAATGCTCGGACAACTTCGATGACCATCTAGATCGGACCATTAACAGCGGAGTTATTGCCCTTGATTTAGTTAAAAATGCTATATTTTGCCTCATTCAGACAATAGGGCCTTCATCTTTCATCCAATCTTTACCAAACTTTACCAGATAGTTTATATAAATGAAAGCTCGGACAACTTCGATGACCATCTAGATCGGACCATTAACAGCGGAGTTATGGCCCTTGATTTAGTTAAAAATGCTATATTTTGGACTCGTTAAGACGATAGGGCCTTTATCTTTCATTCGATCTTTACCAAACTTTACCAGATTGTTTATATAAATGGAAGCTCGGACAATTTCGAAGACCAGCCAGATCAGACCAGTAAGTTACTAACGGGGGAGTTATGGCCTTTGATTTAGTTAAAAATGCTATATTTTGCCTCGTTAATTCGATAGGGCCTTTATCTTTCATCTGATCTTTACAAAACTTTACCGAATTGTTTATATTAATGACAGCTCAGACAATTTCGAAAACCAGCCAGATCGGACCAGTAACAGATGAGTTATGGCCCTTGATTCTGTTAAAATGCTATATTTTGCCTCGTTAAAATGATAGGGCCTTCATTTTTCATGCGATCTTTATGAAACTTTATGAGATTGTTCCTATTAATGAAAGCTTGGTCAAGTTCGGAAACCAGCTAGATCGGACCAGTAACAGTGGGGTTATGGCCCTTGATTTAGTTAAAAATCCTATATTTTGCCTTAAGACGATAGGGCCTTCATCTTTCATCCGATCTTTAAGAAACTTTACCAGATTGTTAATATCAATGAAAGCTTGGATGAGTTCGAAAACCATCCAGATTGGACCATTTACATCGGAGTCATGGCCCTTGATTTTCTGAAATATGCTACATCTTGGCCTCATTAAGATGAAAGGGCCTTCATTTGACCGGATTTCATTGAAACTTTGCAGGGATGATCAGTACCAAGCCTAGTTGTACATAGTCGCCGTGTTCCAGTTGAATGATTTTGGCAGAGTTATAGCCCTTTAAAGGTTTTAATACACAAACGTTGTTCTGACTAGTTCTCCTGAACCCATGGCCGGATTAAACAAAACTTTTTAGGGATGATCTATTCTATTTCTAGTTGTGCACATCATCGCCGTGTTCCGGTTGAATGATTTTTGGCGGAGTTTGGGCCCTTTAAAGGTTTTAATACACAAACTTTGTTCTGACTAGTTCTCCTGAATCTGGCCGGATTTAAACGAAGCTTTTTAGGGATGATCAATTCCATGTCTAGTTGTGCAAATCATTGGCATATTCCCTTTAAAGGTTTTAATACACAAACTTTGTCTGATCTACTTGTCCTGAACCCCTCGCCAGATTTCAATGAAACTTTGCAGGGATGATCAGCACCAATCCTAGCTGTGCATGTCATTGTCATGTTCCGGTTTACAGATATTTGGCAGAGTTATGGCCCTTTAAAGGATTTTTTTGATACCACAAATTTTTTCCGGGCTAGTTCTCTTGAACCCCTGGCTGGATATAGACGGAACTTGACAAGGATGATCAGTATCAAGCCTAGTTTTGCATATCATCGCCATATTTCGGTTGAATGATTTTTGGCAGAGTTGTGACCCTTTAAATGTTTTAATACACAAACTTTGTCCAGATGAATCTCTTCTGAACTCTTTGCCAGATTTCAGCGATCTTGGCGAGAACGATCAGTACTAAGCCTAGTTGCACCTGTCATTGCCATGTTCTGGTTGAATGATTTTTGAAAGACTTATGGCTCCTTATACATAAACTTTATCTTGAGCCAGTAGAGCGTCCACAGGCCCTCTTGGGCCTCTTGTTTTTGCAATGTTTTAAAAGAAGTACTGATGGGAATTTTATGTCGATAACCCTTGATATAAGACCTGTTTTAGCCAGTAGAGCGTCCACACTCTTGGGGCCTCTTGTTTTGAATAGAATGGCATTTTGTTTTTAAACACATGCACTTAAATGTCATCTTAGCAAACTCGATTGTTAGCTTGACTGATCAGAGATCAGCAGAGCTTATGCCATGGTGTGGCGTCCGTCTGTCCGTAAACTTTTTTTGTAGTGACTACTCCTCTGAAACTACTGAATGGATTTTCATGAAACTTTACAGAAATGTTGCCCATGAAGTCTAGATGATCCTAGCAAAAATTCATGTTGATGTGAAATCCAAGATGGCCGCCAAATCTAAAAATAGGTTTTTAAAAAACAAGTTTGTAGCGACTACTCTTGAAAACTATAAGTGATATTGATATGGGACTTTTTCTAAAATGATCAGCATGACATGATGTTGGTCCTTGTTTTGATTCGACGTTAAACTTGGCTGCCAGCGGCCATCTTTGCTTACATAGAGTTATATAATGAAAACTTGTAGCGACTACTCCTCTGAAACTACTTGGCGGATTTTCATGAAACTTTACAGGAATGTTGCTCTTAATGTCTAATTGATCCTAGCAATTTCGGCCAGAAATTCAAGATGGGCGCCACAGCTAAAAATAGATTTTTAAAAAATAAGTTTGTCGCGACTACTTCTTGAAAACTATAAGTGATGTTGATATGGGACTTTTTCTAAAATGAACATTATTTTGATTCGACGTTAAACATTGCTGCCAGTGGCCATCTTTGTTTACATAGAGTTATATAATGAAAACTTGCAGCGACTAGTCCTCTAAAACTACTTCATGGATTTTCATGAAACTTCACAGGAATGTTGCTCCTGATGTCTTATTGATCTTGGCAAAATTTCAGGTCGGCCGGAAATTCAAGATGGCCGCCACGGCTAAAAATAGATTTTCAAAAAACAACTTTGTAGCGACTACTTCCTGAAATCAAAATCAATCAGTAGAGCTTCAAGGTCATTGACCTCTTGTTAGCTCTACTGATCAGAGATCAGCAGAGCTTATGCCGTGGTGCGGAGTCCGTCGTCCGTCCGTCCGTCTGTCCGTCTGTCCGTCTGTCTGTCCGTAAACTTTTATTTGTAGCGACTTCACAGCTGAAACTACTGGATGGATATTCATGAAACTTTACAGAAATGTTGCCCATAAAGTCTAGTTGATCCTAGCAAAAATTCATGTTGATGTGAAATCCAAGATGGCCGCCAAAGCTAAAAATAGAGTTTTAAAATACAAGTTTGTAGCGACTTCTTCTTGAAAACTATAAGTGATATTGATATGGGACTTTTTCTAAAATGATCAGCATGACATGATGTTGATCCTAGTCAAAAATCGTTTTGATTCAACGTTAAACATGGCTGCCAGCGGCCATCTTTGTTTACATAGAGTTATTAGCTCTACTGATCAGAGATCAGCAGAGCTTATGCCGTGGTGCGGAGTCCGTCGTCCGTCCGTCCGTCTGTCCGTCTGTCCGTCTGTCCGTCTGTCTGTCCGTAAACTTTTATTTGTAGCGACTTCACAGCTGAAACTACTGGATGGATATTCATGAAACTTTACAGAAATGTTGCCCATAAAGTCTAGTTGATCCTAGCAAAAATTCATGTTGATGTGAAATCCAAGATGGCCGCCAAAGCTAAAAATAGAGTTTTAAAATACAAGTTTGTAGCGACTTCTTCTTGAAAACTATAAGTGATATTGATATGGGACTTTTTCTAAAATGATCAGCATGACATGATGTTGATCCTAGTCAAAAATCGTTTTGATTCAACGTTAAACATGGCTGCCAGCGGCCATCTTTGTTTACATAGAGTTATATAGTAAAAACTTGTAGCGACTTCACAGCTGAAACTACTGGATGGATATTCATGAAACTTTACAGAAATGTTGCCCATAAAGTCTAGTTGATCCTAGCAAAAATTCATGTTGATGTGAAATCCAAGATGGCCGCCAAAGCTAAAAATAGAGTTTTAAAATACAAGTTTGTAGCGACTTCTTCTTGAAAACTATAAGTGATATTGATATGGGACTTTTTCTAAAATGATCAGCATGACATGATGTTGATCCTAGTCAAAAATCGTTTTGATTCAACGTTAAACATGGCTGCCAGCGGCCATCTTTGTTTACATAGAGTTATATAGTAAAAACTTGTAGCGACTTCACAGCTGAAACTACTGGATGGATATTCATGAAACTTTACAGAAATGTTGCCCATAAAGTCTAGTTGATCCTAGCAAAAATTCATGTTGATGTGAAATCCAAGATGGCCGCCAAAGCTAAAAATAGAGTTTTAAAATACAAGTTTGTAGCGACTTCTTCTTGAAAACTATAAGTGATATTGATATGGGACTTTTTCTAAAATGATCAGCATGACATGATGTTGATCCTAGTCAAAAATCGTTTTGATTCAACGTTAAACATGGCTGCCAGCGGCCATCTTTGTTTACATAGAGTTATATAGTAAAAACTTGTAGCGACTACTCCTCTGAAACTACTTGGCGGATTGTCATGAAACTTTACAGGAATGTTGCTCTTGATGTCTTATTGATCCTATCAAAATTTCAGGTCGGCCGGAAATTCAAGATGGCCGTCACAGCTAAAAATAGATTTTTAAAAAAATAAGTTTGTAGCGACTACTTCTTGAAAACTATAAGTGATATTGATATGGGACTTTTTCTAAAATGATCAGCATGACATGATGTAGATCCTTGTGGAAAATTATTTTGATTCGACGTTAAACATGGCTGCCAGTGGCCATCTTTGGTTACATAGAGTTATATATAGTAAAAACTTGTAGCGACTACTCCTCTGAAACTACTTGACGGATGTTCATGAAACTTCACAGGAATGTTGCTCTTGATGTCTAGTTGATCCTAGAAAAATTTCAGGTCGGCCGGAAATTCAAGATGGCCGCCACAGCTAAAAATAGATTTAAAATAAATAAGTTTGTAGCGACTACTTCTTCAAAACAATAAGAGATATTGATATGGGACTTTTTCTAAAATGATCAGTATGACATGATGTTGGTCCTTGTCGAAAATCGTTTTGATTTGACCTTAAACATGGCTGCTTTGTTTACATAGAGTTATATAATGAAAACTTGTAGCGACTACTTCTTTGAAACTACCTGACGGATTTTCATGAAACTTCACAGGAATGTTGCTCTTAATGTCTTATTGATCTTAGCAAAATTTCAGGTCGGCCGGAAATTCAAGATGGCCGCAACGGTTAAAAATAGATTTTCAAAAAACAAGTCTGTAGCGACTACTTCCTGAAATCAAAATCAATCAGTAGAGCTTCAAGGTCATTGACCTCTTGTATAGTAAAAACTTGTAGCGACTTCACAGCTGAAACTACTGGATGGATATTCATGAAACTTTACAGAAATGTTGCCCATAAAGTCTAGTTGATCCTAGCAAAAATTCATGTTGATGTGAAATCCAAGATGGCCGCCAAAGCTAAAAATAGAGTTTTAAAATACAAGTTTGTAGCGACTTCTTCTTGAAAACTATAAGTGATATTGATATGGGACTTTTTCTAAAATGATCAGCATGACATGATGTTGATCCTAGTCAAAAATCGTTTTGATTCAACGTTAAACATGGCTGCCAGCGGCCATCTTTGTTTACATAGAGTTATATAGTAAAAACTTGTAGCGACTTCACAGCTGAAACTACTGGATGGATATTCATGAAACTTTACAGAAATGTTGCCCATAAAGTCTAGTTGATCCTAGCAAAAATTCATGTTGATGTGAAATCCAAGATGGCCGCCAAAGCTAAAAATAGAGTTTTAAAATACAAGTTTGTAGCGACTTCTTCTTAAAAACTATAAGTGATATTGATATGGGACTTTTTCTAAAATGATCAGCATGACATGATGTTGATCCTAGTCAAAAATCGTTTTGATTCAACGTTAAACATGGCTGCCAGCGGCCATCTTTGTTTACATAGAGTTATATAGTAAAAACTTGTAGCGACTTCACAGCTGAAACTACTGGATGGATATTCATGAAACTTTACAGAAATGTTGCCCATAAATTCTAGTTGATCCTAGCAAAAATTCATGTTGATGTGAAATCCAAGATGGCCGCCAAAGCTAAAAATAGAGTTTTAAAATACAAGTTTGTAGCGACTTCTTCTTGAAAACTATAAGTGATATTGATATGGGACTTTTTCTAAAATGATCAGCATGACATGATGTTGATCCTAGTCAAAAATCGTTTTGATTCAACGTTAAACATGGCTGCCAGCGGCCATCTTTGTTTACATAGAGTTATATAGTAAAAACTTGTAGCGACTACTTCTCTGAATCTACTTGGCGGATATTCATGAAACTTTACAGGAATGTTGCTCTTGATGTCTAATTGATCCTATCAAAATTTCAGGTCGGCCGGAAATTCAAGATGGCCGTCACAGCTAAAAATAGATTTTTAAAAAATAAGTTTGTAGCGACTACTTCTTGAAAACTATAAGTGATATTGATATGGGACTTTTTCTAAAATGATCAGCATTACATGATGTTGATCCTAGTCAAAAATCGTTTTGATTCAACGTTAAACATGGCTGCCAGCGGCCATCTTTGTTTACATAGAGTTATATAGTAAAAACTTGTAGCGACTACTCCTCTGAAACTACTTGGCGGATTGTCATGAAACTTTACAGGAATGTTGCTCTTGATGTCTAATTGATCCTATCAAAATTTCAGGTCGGCCGGAAATTCAAGATGGCCGTCACAGCTAAAAATAGATTTTTAAAAAATAAGTTTGTAGCGACTACTTCTTGAAAACTATAAGTGATATTGATATGGGACTTTTTCTAAAGTGATCAGCATGACATGATGTAGATCCTTGTGGAAAATTATTTTGATTCGACGTTAAACATGGCTGCCAGCGGCCATCTTTGTTTACATAGAGTTATATAGTAAAAACTTGTAGCGACTACTCCTCTGAAACTACTTGGCGGATTGTCATGAAACTTTACAGGAATGTTGCTCTTGATGTCTAGTTGATCCTAGAAAAATTTCAGGTCGGCCGGAAATTCAAGATGGCCGCCACAGCTAAAAATAGATTTAAAATAAATAAGTTTGTAGCGACTACTTCTTCAAAACAATAAGAGATATTGATATGGGACTTTTTCTAAAATGATCAGTATGACATGATGTTGGTCCTTGTCGAAAATCGTTTTGATTTGACCTTAAACATGGCTGCTTTGTTTACATAGAGTTATATAATGAAAACTTGTAGCGACTACTTCTTTGAAACTACCTGACGGATTTTCATGAAACTTCACAGGAATGTTGCTCTTAATGTCTTATTGATCTTAGCAAAATTTCAGGTCGGCCGGAAATTCAAGATGGCCGCAACGGTTAAAAATAGATTTTCAAAAAACAAGTCTGTAGCGACTACTTCCTGAAATCAAAATCAATCAGTAGAGCTTCAAGGTCATTGACCTCTTGTTTTTAGTTACTAAAATGTTTACAAACTTTCATTTAAGCATCACTGACCTTTTTATTAGCTCACCTGAGCCGAAGGCTCAAAGGTGAGCTATTGGGATCACTCTTCGTCCGTCGTCCGTCGTCTGTCGTCCGTCGTCCGTCGTCGTTAACTTTTGCTTCAAACGACTTCTCCTCAGAAACTGCTTGGCCAATTTTGACCAAACTTCACGTGGATGATCCTTAGATGAACGCTTTTTAGATTTGTTAAAATTAGGTCAGCGCGACATCCAAGATGGCCGCCATTACCATATATGGTTGAAACCTTAAAAAATCTTCTTCTCAAGAACCGCTGGGCAGATTGCAACAGTTTTTCTTTTAAAATGATCGCCAATGTCTAGACTATCAAGTTTGTTCATATGAAGTCCCCGGGGTCAAAAATGGCCATGCCCCGGGGGTCCAAAGTTTGTATATTGAGATTTTGCATGTTTTCATATAGACATATAGGAAAAAACTTTAAAAAATCTTCTTCTCTGAAACCACAAGGCACAGAGGTCTCATGTATTTCATGTAGCATCAGCTTATGGTCCTCTACTAAGTTTGTTCAAATGGTGACCCTGGGGTCAAATTTGTCCCCGCCCCGGGGGTCACAGTTTTACATAGACTTATATAGGATTTTTTTTAAAAAAATATTCTTCTCTGAAACTGCAAGAGCCAGAGGTTTAATATTTTGCATTTGCTATAAGCTTACGGTCCTCTACCAAGTTTGTTCAAATGGTGACCCAGGGGTCACATTTGGCTCCACCCCGGGGGTCACAGTTTTACATAGGCTTGTATAGGTAAAATGTGAAAAAAATCTTCTTCTCTGAAACCACATGGCACTGAGCTGTCATGTATTACATGTAGCATCAGCTTATAGTTCTCTACTTAGTTTGTTCAAATGGTGACCCTGGGGTCAAATTTGTCCCCGCCCCGGGGCTCACAGTTTTACATAGATATGTATAGGGAAAAACTTAAAAAATCTTCTTCTCTGAAACTGCAATAGCCAGAGGTTTAATATTTTGCTTTTGCTATAAGCTCATGGTCCTCTACCAATTTTGTTCAAATGGTGACCCTGGGGTCACATTTGGCCCCGCCCCGGGGTCACAGTTTTACATAGGCTTGTATAGGGAAAAACTGAAAAAAATCTTCTTCTCTGGAACTGCAAGTCAGAGGTTTAATATTTTGCATTTGCTATAATCTTATGGTCCTCTACCAAGTTTGTTCAAATGGTGACCCTGGTGTCAAACTTGACCGCGCCCCGGAGGTCACAGTTTTATATAAACTTATATATATAGGAAAAAAACAATCTTCTCTGAAACTGCAAGAGCCAGAGGTTTAATATTTTGCATTTACTATTAGATTATGGTCCTCTACCAAGTTTGTTCAAATGATGACCCTGGGGTAAAATTTGACCCCACTCCATGGGTCACAGTTTTACATAGACTTATATAGGAAACACATTAAAGTCTTCTTTGCTGGAACTGCAAGAGCCAGAGGTTTAATATTTTGCATTTACTATACTCTTATGGTCCTTTACCAAGTTTGTTAAAATGATGACCCTGGGTTAACATTTGGCCCGCCGCAGTGGTCACGTTTTACATAGACTTGTATAGGGAAAAACTTAAAAAATCTTCTTCTCTAAAACCACAAAGCACACAGCTCTCATATATTACATGTAGCCCTGGGGTCACATTTGGCTCTGCCCAAGGTGTTACTCTCTAGCACCTTCATTTTATATTTGATATTTACCAAACTTTGTCAGTGTCTTAAACTGTCTATATCAATGTTGTTATACACAACAGAGCCCACATTTCTTGAACAACCTTAACCAAACTTGCACAGATTGTATATGACCATAAGATTTCGAAGAAGTTCGATAATGTGCCAGTACTCATGTGATCGCTTTAGGGCCATCTTGGCCCTGGCCCTCTTGTATTGGTTCAAATTAACTCAGGTGAGCGATATAGGGCCATCATGGCCCTCTTGTTTTTAAGTCCCGCCCCCGTTAGGCCAGACGTGAATTCGCGGATTTCTTGTTTTCCAAATGGTTTGTGAATAATCCAACAGTATATACCTATGCAGTTAATGGTGCGTTTTCATTGACCGTCGGTATATATGGGACAGAAGCGTTCACCACTGTCAGAAAACTCGGTAAAAAGAACAAGGAAGGAAGATCTATCCACCTACCCACTCTATACACTGACGATCCAAAGATCCACCCACCCACATCCAACTTTTTGGGTCGGATCACAGCAAACCAACACTTTTTGTCTCGCCCACATAGTGGGTAGCGAGATATAGCAGTCACTTTTCCGGCGGCAGCGGGGCCGGCGACTGCCACGTTAAATCAACTATATCTCAACAACCGCTGCTCGAACTTTTCTGAAACTTTGTCACATGCTTTGCTGGGTCACGTAATGCAAAAATTACCATGGTCAAAGTAATATGTTGGGTTATCTTCCCAAAACTTAACCTTGGTTAGGTAATTTAACCTTGGTTAGGTAACTTAACCTCAGTTAACTGTATGTGATTGCCTCGTTTTCTTTGTTTTATACTTGGTCATATGTATTGTTGGCATTGGTGGACATCACTGAACGACAAAAATTACCAAGGTCAAGGTGATATTTTGCTTATTTTCCCCAAACTTAACCTTGGTTAGGTAACTTAACCTCAGTTAATTTTATGTGATTGCCTAACTGTATGTCTTATACTTGGTCATATGTATGGTTGGCATTGGTGGACATCGATAAAAGACGAAAAAATACCAAGGTCAAGGTCACATTTTGCGTTATTGACCCTAAACACCAGTTTGGTTAGGTAAGTTAACCTCTGTTAACTTTTTCTGATAACTTTAATTTCTTTTGTGTGATACTTGATCATATGTATTGTTGGAATTGGCGGACATCACTGAATGACATAAAGTACCAAGGTCAATGTCATATTTTGCGTTATTTTCCCCAAACCTAACCTTGGTTAGCTAACTTAACCTTGGTTAGGTAACTTAACTTCAGTTAACTTTATTTGATTGTCTCACTTTATGTCTTTGATACTTGGTCATATGTATTGTTATACCCCCACTAAACGAAGTTTACCCTGTCCGTCTGTCTGTCTGTAGACGTAACATTGTCCGCTCCATAACTCCTCTCCCCTTGAAGCAATTCTCGTAAAACTTCATGCGTGGACTTTCTGTGATGAGAGGATGACCCCTATGATTTTGAGTTCAGTAGGTCAAGGTCACCAGGACACGATAATGAAAAACCTTGTCCGCACCACAGCCTCGTTCGTCAGATGGGGACGTAAACCGGGCGGTCCCGTGTATCGGTCTATCCTCCGAGCACGTAAAAGAACCATAGGAATCTATTCGATAATAAGAGTAGGGGCAGGTTCCCGGATTCCTATGTATCCTTCCCCTCTCTCTGGGGCAGCTCTAAAATAACATATACTGTGTTGATGAGCCGTTAAATAACATTCATTTATAATTGTTCGCAACCATAACTCCGCTCTCCCTGAAGCAAATCTCATGAAACGTCATAGGTGAACTGCCTGTGGTGACAGGAGGACCATATTGATTTTGAGGTTAGTTGGTCAAAGGTCAAGGGTCTCTGGGACCCGATAATGAAAAACTCCATAGGTGAACTGGTTGTGGTTAGAGGATGGCTCCTATTGATTTTCAGGTCAGTAGGCCAAAGGTCGAGGTCATCAGCACCTCGATAATGAAAAACCTTGTCCGCTTCATAATTCCTTTCCCCCTGATGCAAATCTCATGAAACTCATAGGTGATATATATGTGTGTGAGAGGACATCTATTGATTTTTTGAGGTCAGTAGGTCAAGGTCACCGGGACCCGATAATGAAAAAACCTTGTCCGTTCCATAACTCCTGTCTCTCTGAAGCAAATTTCATGAACCGCCTGTGGTGAGAGAACGACCACTTCTGATTTTGATTCAGTAGGTCAAAGGTCATGGTCACCGGCATCCGACAATGGAAAACCTTGTCCGCTCCATAACTCCTGCAACTTCATAGGGGAACTGCGTGTGGTGAGACAATGACCCCTATTGATTCTGAGGTCAGTAGGTCAAAGGTCAAGGTCACCATCACGCGATAATGAAAAACCTTGTCCGCTCCATAACTCCTCTCTTCATGAAGAAAATCTCACGAAACTTCATAGGTAAGCTGCCTGTGGTGAGAGGATGAACCCTATTAATTTTGAGGTCAGTAGATCAAAGGTCGGGTTACCGGGCCCAGATAATGAACAATCTTGTCCGCTCCATAACTCCTCTTCCCCTGAAGCAAATCTCATGAAAGTTAATAGGTGGACTGTGATGAAAAGATGGCCCCAGGTCAGTAGGTCAAAGGTCAAGGCCACCATTACCTTATATAATGAAAATCCCATTCCACTCAATCTTTATTCAAACAGTGGGGTGGGGACTGGTAGTGGGGGTATATGTGTCGCCCTTAAAAGGCGACAGCTCCAGTTGGCATTGGTGGACATCGCTGGATGACAGAAAATACCAAGGTCAAGGTCATATTTTGCGCTGTTTTCCCCAAAGTTAACCTTAGCTAGGTAACAACCTTGAATAGGTAACTTAACCTCAGTTAACTTTATGATTGCCTGACTTTATGTCCTTGATACTTGGTCATATGTATTGTTGGCATTGGTGGACATCGCTGAACGACAAAAAATACCAAGGTCAAGGTCATATTTTGCATTATTTCCCCAAAACTATACCCTGGTTAAATCACTTAACCTCAGTAACTTAACTTCTTATGATTTACTTCGCTTTTATTTGTTTAATACTTGGTCATAAGAAGTGTTGTCTTTGGTGGACAAATTTAATAAAATATTACATATGCGGTTTGCCGCGGTGGGCGAGACACCCTCAGACCGAGGTCTTGTTTGCTCTACTGGACATGGGCCATAAGTCAGCAAAGCTTATGTAATGACGTTGTCAGCAGAGCTGATGGAATGACTTGTCGTCCGTCCGTCCTCAGTTAACTTACCTTGTGAACACTTAGCACCTTCATTTTTAATTTGATCATTACCAAACTTTGTCGAGGTTTATGTATCACGGAAAGCTCGGACAGTTCGAAATCCAGCCAGATTAGATTAGTACCACCAGAGTTATGGCCCTTGTGTGAACAATGTCATTTTCAGCCTTGTGAACACTCTAGCACCTTCATTTAGTATTTGATCTTAACTTGACCAGATTGTTGATATTAATGAAAGCTCGAACAAGTTCGAAAACCAGCTATATCGGACCAGCAACACCGAAGTTATTGCCCCTTGATTTAATGAAAAATGTCATATTCTGCCTTGTAAACACGACAGCACCTTTATTTTGTACTTCATCTTAACCAAACTTGACAAGTTTGTTAATATTAATGAAAGCTCGGGCAAGTTTGAAAACCAGCTAGATCGCATTAATAACACCAGAGTTATGACTTTGTTTTATTGAAGAAATGCCATATCAAGCCATGTGAACACTTTAGCACCATAATTTTTTGTATTTGACTTGCCGAACTTTGCCAGATTGTTGCTATAAATAAAATCTCGAACAAGTTCAAAATCCAGCTATATGGGATAGGTAACACCAGAGTTGTGGCCCTTGTTTGACCGAAAAGTAATATTCAGCCTTGTGAACACTAGCACCTTCATTTTGTGTATAATCATTACCAATCTAGGCCAGATTGTTGATATTAATTAAAGCTCGGACAAGTTCGAAAAACCAGCAAGATCTGATTAGTAACACCAGACAAGAAATTGAAATATTCAACAACACGCCCTTGATTTATTGAAAAATGCCATATTCGACCTTGTGATCACTCTTGCACCTTTATTTTGTATTTGATCATTACCAAACTTCGCCAGATTGTTGATATTAACAAAACCTTGGACAAGTTGGAAAACCAGCTATATCACATTAGTAACACTAGAAATAAGAAGTATACAAATCGAACAGGTAATGCTGCTTTCACAGAAAACAGTAAACCTAAAAGCACACAATACGACAAACATGAATGGCAAAGTTAAAAAGGAATAAAGGCATATGACGCCACAACCACAAAAACGGTTGACATTTGGCTACCGCTTTGGAACGGTCAGTGGCAAAAAAGGCCGCTGGGGGTTTAAACCAGGTTCTAGGGTGCACCAAACCTCACACTTATCCTACTGTCATCCCAATAAAACGGGGCAGTGTAAATAAAGAAATTTCCGCCATGAACTATTCTCTAACCAACAAGGCAGCATTAATAGGCAGTATAAGTAAAACACAAAGATGCTCGTGTATATATAAATACAAAAAACAATAGCATAGAAAACCGCAAAGATGGTACTCAGTGACTTGGCAGATGCCAGAGCAACAAGAGAATAAACCATTGAGGGCACGACAAGACAAGCTTGCAGACAAACATCATATTGGTAGACGTCATCGTAGGGTTCGCAGCCTGTTCGGTCTTCGCACAATTAAAGAGGAAAGCCTAGTGGCGAACTGTTAATGGGTCCACCACCAAGCATGCAGTGCGTTGCAAATGATGAGTCGTAACCTCTTTTGATAAACCGTTGAACAAATATAGTATGAAAGTGATCATGACCAAGGATCGTATGAAGTTTTTAATCACCTCACCATAGAAGTCAGATTGTGATAGTCCTTTATATCTTATTTGACTCTGACATGTTGATGATATAGCCTGAATACTTATATCCTCTCGCCCCTCGTTTTCCGTTTTTTTTTGTTTATGTTTGGAAGACGGGTCCTGAAGAGAGAATTATCTCAAGTACACGAACGTAGGTCCGGAGTACATTTGTTTAGTCTTGTACCTTGTACGACATAGATAAACTATGGGACCGCAATAGACATAAACCAAACTTACTTTCCCCGCAGCGCGCTGCATGACGTTTTTTTCATAATCATAAATCAGAAAATTAACAATATCAAAATCAAATCATCTCTCTTGTCATAGATTGTACTAATTATTTAATAACTCTTCTGCGTCTATGTCGTTGTGTTTGGATGCATTGCGGACCTACGCTGATGTTGTGTTTGGGTGCAGTGCTGACCTACGCTGATGCTGTGTTTTGATGCATTGCGGACATATGCTGATGTTGTGTTTGGGTGCAGTGCGGACCTATGTTGATGCTGTGTTTGGATGCACTGCGGACCTACGCTGATGTTGTGTTTGGGTGCAGTGCGGACCTACCCTGATGTTGTGTTTGGGTGCGGTGCGGACCTACGCTGATTTTGTGTTTGGATGCGGTGCGGACCTACGCTGATGTTGTGTTTGGGTGCTGTGAATTCTGTAGAACCATTGTTGTCTGATTTTTGTGGGTGTCTGTAATTTGATGCTAACGTATTTTGTTTTGCTATATATGCTATGCGTCCTTTACGCATTTTTCTGCGAAACAGACATTTTAAAAATGAAAGTGTCAACGGAATGTATAAAGTTAAAACAATGTTATCTAAGACTACGAGATTCAATAACACTGATTTTGGATACGGGCCTCTTTATGTTGGGCAGGATTTCATCATCCTGTTTGTAGTAATGTACCGTTATTTGCATGCTTTTTCGTTGGCCAATATTTAATTACGGGGAAATTTATATAGACAAAAGTTTAGGATTTTTTAGAATCTTTAATAAACCATTAATTCATTTACGGAATTATGCAGTCATAATATGATAAAACAAGAACCCCAAGAGGGCCTGGGGACGTTCTACTGGCTAAAGATAAAGTTTATGTATAAGGGGCCATAACTCTGTAAAAAATCATTCAACCGGAACATGGCGATGAAATTTGCAACTATGCTTGGTACTGATTATCCCAGCCAAGTTTCGTTGAAATCCGGCCAGAGGTTCAGGAGAACTAGTCTGTACACAGTTTTTACAGTTATCACCGTTAAGGGGTCATAACTCTGCCAAAATACTTTCAACTGGAACAAGGCAATGAAATGCGCAACTAGGCTTGGTATTGATCACCCCTGCCAAGATTCGTTGAAATTCGGCCAGGGTATCAGCAGAATTAGTCGGGGACAAAGTTAAAATGGCCAAAAATCAATCAACCAGAACACGGAATGGCAGGTGCAACTAGGCTTGGTACTGATCATCTCCGCAAAGATTCGTTGACATTCGGCAAGAAGTTCAGAAAAGATTAATCTGGACAAAGTTTGTGCATTAAAACTTTTTATTAAAAGGTCATAACTCTGCCAAAACTCATTCAATCTCATTCAATCATCATATTTACTATTCTAACTTTACCATTCCGTGCTGTTGTCCATAAGACTAAATGCTGCATACATATAATTGATACCATGCTTTAGTGTTTGCCCTCCTTCTTCCTCCAATCAGAGGTGAGGAATTAAAAAAAAATGGCGAACTTATTCATGTAAATTTCTAATGATCACCAATTTTAACCATTTAATCATTAAGTAATCGCTTACTAAATGGACACAAGGAGGCGGATTTAGTAGAAACGCGAACGTGTTGAGGCGTGATTTCGTAGAAGCGCAGGGGAAAAGTAGGGCAGACACTAAGTCGGAGGCTAAGAAGTGAAATTTTAACAATCAAGAAACCCCGGTCAGTCACTCCGCTCCTTCCCTTAAGAGTTTCTTAATTGTTAAAATTTCACTTCACAGCCTCTAACTAATACTTAAAGGGTGTTAGTGTTAAACATTCTTAATTAGCCAATTATCTAATTTTTCGGTATCCTGCAATGATAAAATAATTCCAAAATCACTTTACAATTCGGTTAATTTCATCTATACATATTCATGAAAAATAATCATTTCACTTCATTACATAAATATGATAGTATTCAAGATATACAAACTCAAATTATCACTTGCATATTGTGTGAGGGTTCTAAGCGAATACATAACAAGTCAAAATAATAAAATATTAAAAACGCTGCAATTATACATCTGTACAAACATATATTTAAGTATCTAGTAAGCATTCACAATATCTTTAATCGTGCTGAATAGTTTCAATATATGACAGATCAATATTTACTACAAACCACGTTTTAGCACCTTTACATATATAATTTAAGACAAAAATACCTTAAAGAAGATGTTGCACTATTCTGGAACTAGTTTCATTTAAAAACCGTGGAAAAAGCTGAAAGATTTATCAAAATATCTTAAAAAATGTAGGAGATATGACCTTATGAAAATGTGCAAAAATACTGCTATGGAGGCAGCCATCTTTGAATGATGACGTTATCGAACCTTTTTCCATATATGGAAAATAGATAATACATAGCGTTTAAAGCAAATATATTAAATTATAAATACAAAGTAAAATATTTATATTGTATATATGCTCGTTTTATGATTTACATGTAGTTGCAGTGATATTCTTTGTTTTAAATGATATTTATCAATCTGCAATAACTGGTAAAAAGGTGCGATGACGTCATCAATCCAAGATGGTTGCCTCCGTTAGAATTTTTTTCAAATTTATAAAAGATCATATCTCCTATATATGTTATGATATTTTGATAATTCTTTCAGCTTTTTCCATGGTTTTTAAACTCCTTTTAAATAAAGCTATACTGAAGAGATAAAGAAACGCAATTTATTAAACTCGTTAGCAAAAATGATATAAGAGCCTCGCATTATATCATTTTGCCAACTCGTTTAATAAATGTATACTGAAAGGAAAAAGAAACGCAGGGTGCGTATTTCCGCTATATATTGTATGTTTAATATGCTACTGCTAATCGAATGGTACAGGGCGACATTAGATCTGTCCTTTAGAAAGAAGGTTTAAACAGCACTGAACACACCAATGGTTACCCCTTTAAAGTTTCATTATCGTCAGAATGCGCATTTGGCTCAAGCAGGTGAGCAAACTTAGGCTTTAAATGTTGCAATCACTTAACATTAAATACTGTACTGAACTGGCTCACTTTTTCAAAGAGGAACTTCAGCATTTATAAATTTCTTGTTACAACGTGTACTGTGATTAAAACGTCACAGTTGTGTCCTTTCTCTAACTAACTGCACTTTTTTTTTTTACAAAACATCTTGGGATTTCCTTGGAATATATATGGAATTAAGTGTGCAGTATATGCAACATATAGCGGAAATACGCACCCTGCGTTTCTTTTTCCTTTCAGTATAATAATGAATGAGTACTCATGTAAGATCCTCTATATATTTCTTTCTGATAATTGTACATTTAGACAAATAAACCGCATTCGAACAAAAAAGAATCGATTGTTATCAATTGGCAAAACAGTAAATGAGGTACATGATTTATATACAATCGATTTGATGTAATTGATACTTCCATTGTAAACCTGGAGTTACAAAGTTATAAAGTTTTTTACGCCTTAGCCATATTGTAGTTTGTACAATATTAAATAGCTTTTCCGTTCGATGCTCAAAAACATCGGTCACCAAAGTATTGACGTTGTCATACATTTATTTTAGAGTTGATACATGCACTTTTGATTCTTTAATACATATGTATGCATGCATGTATTTCTTAATAAAAAATGCCCTCATAATTATATCTAATGAGTATAGATTTCATTTAACGAAAATACCCTAATCTTCGATTAGAGGGCTGGCGTGGCGCAGTCGGTAGCGCGGCGGATTTGTAATCGGAGGCCCCAGGTTCAGTCCTTCGTGGTGCCACTGAGTTCCGTTGGTGTGTTCTTGGGCAAGACACTTATCCTTAGCCTCGTCCTTCGGATGGGGACGTAAACCGGGCGGTCCCGTGTATCGGTCTATCCTCCAAGCACGTTAAAGAACCATAGGAATCTATTCGATAATAAGAGTAGGACAGGTTCCCGGATTCCTATGTATCCTACCCCTCTCTCTGGGGCGGCTCTAAATAACCTATACTGTGTTGATGAGCCGTTAAACAACATTCAATAATCTTCGATTAACAACAACATTCTAAATGAAACTGAACGAAAATTAAATGTATGTATATATACCATTGTTTCAATACAACTGAAAACAATGGAATGTTGTTTAATGGCTCATCAACACAGTATATGTTATTTAGAGCCGCCCCAAACCGTGCCCTACTCTTATTATCGAATAGATTCCTATGGTTCTTTAACGTGCTCGAAGGATAGACACGCATCCGACGGACGAGGCTAAGGGAAAGTGTCTTGTTCAAGAACACACCAACGAAACTCAGTGGCACCACGGGGCCTCCTGGTACAAATCCGCCGTGTGCTACCGACTGCGCCACGCCATCCCTCAACTGAAAACAAACGTAACGGAAACACAAGATTTACAAGAATTAAACTACATTTTTACGGTTTCTCCTTGTTTGTTTTTTTCATTTTCAACATGAATATTTGAAATAAAGGCACATATTCAAAGAAGATTTATCAATGAGAGGTCTAGATACGTAAATGGTCTGACAAGTGTAAAAAAAGACTCTGATGAATTTATAAATATTATTGCTAATCATGATATTATATTTATGTATGAGACGTGGGCGAATGCTGAAAGTAATATTAATATCTCAGGATATGTTACCCATAACTTTTATAGAAAATTTCGACACCGTAATGCTTAAAGATCGAGTGGTGGTGTAGCTGTTTATTTTAGGGAATCTCTGAAAGATGGAATTGAAATTGTACGTAACCATTATGACACTGTCATATGGTTGAAACTTGACAAACATTTTTTTAATTTTGATAAAGATGTGTTTATATGTGGTGTTTATATGTGGGGCGAAGAATCGCCTGCTTACCAAATTTGTGCAGTAGATTTATTTGATGTAATACAAAATGATATTTCTTATTATGAAAATATAGGCTCATCGTATTTAATTGGTGACTGGAATAGTCGAGTAGGTTTAAGAAAAGATTATGTTTCGTGTGATTGCTATAATGATTATATTGACCAATATGAATATGTTCCCGATGTGCCCCTAATACGGACCTCGCTTGACAAAACATGTAATTCATTTGGGTTGAAACTTATTGATCTTTGTAAATCCATGAGTGTGCGTATAGTTAACGGTCGCTTATTTCAGGATTATGACTGTGGAGCTTATACTTACGCCTCAAGGCAAGGTGCATCTGTGATTGATTATTTGTTAACAAAAGAATGTAATTTTGCGAGTATTAATGATTTTAATGTTTGCTCATTCAATGAATGGAGTGATCATTGTCCTGTTTCCTTTGCATTGATTTGTAATGTTAAACGTAAGGTTGCTACTGTGAACAGTGATGTTCGATATAAATGGTCTAGTGATTTAAAGAATGAGTTCAGAGCGGGATTGATTTCTCGATTAACTGATTTGAATAGTGTGACGAATAATATAGATATTTCGGACAGGGCGTCAATAAATACTGTAGTTTGTAATTTTACAAATATTTTGCGTGATGTTGCCGATCCACTTTTTTGTAGAAAGGTTTTTAATAATTGTGACCCTACTTTTACTGACGAACCAATGGTAAGAAATAAGGAATGGTTTGATGCGGAATGTATTCAAGCGAAACAACGATATAGTGAAGCATTGTGCATATTTAATCGATGCAAATCTAACTTTAGTAGGGAACAGTTTTGTATATTAAAAAAGGAATATAAGGATATTATTAAGAAAAAACGTAGGGCTTTTGAATTAAAGAAATTGTCAGATATTGAGAAGCTTAGGCATTCAAAACCTAAGGAATTCTGGAAAAAAATTAAAAGTAGTAATAAAAAGATTAGTCATAATATTACTATTGAGTCGTTTTATGATTATTTTTCTGGACTTGGAAATGATATATTGAATATAAAAAATGATGATGCAGAGGCATTTGCTATGAATCATGATTTTGATAATTTGGATGGTGCAGATGAAAAGCTAGATAGGCCGATAACTGTATCTGAAATATTAGAAGCTGTTAAAAACCTTAATCGTGGTAAATCTACTGGTAGTGATTTTTTAATGAATGAATATTTTATAGAATCTATTGATATTTTATCGTCACATGTTTGTGACTTATTTAATTCCATTTTGAACAGTGGTTTTTTTCCAGAAAAATGGACAGAGGGTGTCATGATACCGTTACATAAAAAGGGAGATAAAAATGATGTAAACAACTATAGGGGTATTACATTAGTTAGCTGTTTATCTAAACTGTTTACATCGATATTATGTAAACGCATGGTTACCTTTTGTGATGAAAATAATACACTGTCCGATGCACAATTTGGATTTAGAAAAGGAAGATCTACTGTTGATGCATTATTTGTGTTGTTAACCGTTATTCAGAAATATGTAAACGAGAATAAAAGGTTGTATTGTGTATTTGTTGACCTTAAAAAAGCATATGACTGTATTTATAGAAATGCATTGTGGTTAAAAATATATAACCAGGGAATTCAAGGTAAAATGTGCAGAATAATAAGAGATATGTATTTAAAGATAAAGTCTTGTGTCAGGTCTTGTCAAACTTATTCTGAATTCTTCGAATATGCTGTAGGTTTACGTCAAGGGGAGGTAATCTCTCCAATCTTATTTTCTCTATTTCTTGAAGACTTAGAGTTGTTTTTGCAACAAGATATAAATTCTGGTTTAAAGATAGGTGATATTGTTTTAATGTTACTACTTTTTGCTGATGATATGGTTATCCTTGGAAATTCACCAGAAGAAATACAGAGTAGCCTCGATTTGTTAAATTGTTATTGTAAAAAATGGAGTCTTGAAGTAAATACGCTTAAAACTAAAGTTATGGTTTTTAGGAAAAGAGGTAGACTATTACCAAATGAGGAATTCACTTATAATAACAGTAAATTAGAAGTAGTTGATGATTTTAATTATTTGGGTACCGTGTTTAATTATACTGGTATAATAAGAACAATTAGTTGGTAAAGCTTTGAAAGCCCTTAATGTTTTATTAGTAAATTGTCGTAAATATAAACTTAAACCTAAATCACTTTGTCAACTTTTTGATGCATTTGTTGGCTCAGTCTTGGGTTATGCATCGGAAATATGGGGCTTTAGTAAGTCTAAAGAAATTGAAAGAATACACTTAAAATTTTGTAAGAAAATATTAAATGTTAAAGTAAGTACTTGTACAGCTGCTGTTTACGGTGAATTAGGACGTTATCCTTTGTATATTTCACGATATGTTAAAATTGTTAAGTATTGGTTTAAGTTGTTAAATACTGATAATATTATATTGAAACAGGTTTATAATATGGCCTATGACGAGTGTGTTAATGGCAAAAAGAACTGGTTATCTAATGTTAAAACGTTACTGTATGAATATGGTTTCAATTGGGTATGGGATAACCCTGATACAGTTGTTTGTAGGTCATTTGTATTAGTATTCAAACAAAGAATAATCGATTGTTTTTTGCAAAAGTGGTATGCAGATAAACAAAATTCTGGTGTCTTAGATTTGTATAACAATGTGAAAAATCATTTTCATTATGAAATATACTTAGATGTATTGCCATGCGATTTAAGAAGTTTAGTAAGTAGAATAAGGTTATCGTCACATTCTCTAAGAATTCAAGCAGGTCGGTATGGTATCAATAGGATTGAAAGAAATGAAAGTTTTTGTCAATATTGTAATACTCAAGATATTGAAGATGAGTTTCATTTCATTCTAAAATGCCCATGTTACTCCGATATAAGGAGGAAATACATAGCTCAATATTATTGTAATAGACCAAGTATGTTTAAATTCATCGAATTATTGCAAACTGAAAACAAAATGATTCTTTTAAAATTGGCTTTATATCTCAAATGTGCGATGTCACAAAGAATATCTATAACGCATGTGTTAACACTTTATAGATCATCCTCTTTAGAGCTGATATAAATCATATACTTTGTATGTTACACGTGATTTAATTATGTATTTTGTAATTGTTGTATATATATTATGATGATGTACTTAACGTACAAGTCAATAAAAGTATGTTCTGTTCTGTTCTGTTCTAGAAAAATGACGGCTTCACTATCCGTTTCAAAATTGTGTTATGATTTGTGTTATGAATTTACATGCTGTATTAGTTTGATTAGATACTGTATTAGTTTGATTAGATACTGGATACTGTATTAGTTTGATTAGATACTGTATTAGTTTGATTAGATACTGTATTAGTTTGATTATCTTTGTATTCAATGTATCAGATATAGGTTCCTCGGTGCATGCTTAGTATTTAAATAGCACAGGCATGCCTGCTGAATAAGTTATGACTGTCATAGCACGGGCATGCCTGCTAAATGATTTATGACTGTTAATGGCAGAAGTTCACTGGTGAAAGTTCAGGTTAAAGCTTAGCAATGGCCTACATGCTAACTCATTAATATTCATAAGATTAAAGCCCTATAAAAAGGGCCGCACGCATGCATTGAGGCAGTTTTTAGTTAGGATTCTGGATGTTATTTAGGACTTAGATTGGATTTTATTATTCTTCATTATCATTGTTAAAATTGTGTTTGAAATTATCATTGATTTTTATAATAGAAATAGTGTTATAAACGTAGAAAATAAAAGTGTGTAACCAAACAGTGGATTTATGTGTGATTTAAACTTCCAACTTTGAGGACACAACGAGTTATATATAACAAATATAACACTTTTCCCAACACTGGTGGCAGCAAGGTGCGATATGAACTTGTACACGTGACATTTGACACTTTTAGAATTATGAGTGCTACAGAACACTTAATGAGGGAAACTGAAGAAACTCTGTGTCTTGTTGACCTGGAGATCCACAATATTATTGAGCATTTAACTCAACAACAACGTAACTACAATAAAACTATAAAGGTTTATAAAGAACTTTTCGACAAGGTTATTGTTGAGAAAAATAAAATTATCGACGAAATACAGCAAGAGAATGGGAAATTAAAGTTCGCATTAACACAGTCTGAGGAAGAACCGAATTATGTGTACAAATTAGAATAATTCAAGGTATAACACAAACAACTCTTATGTAATTAATAACAGGCAAAATGGGACCGAAAAAGAATGCGCAAAGGGATACTCTAGAACCTGGTGATTTAGAAGACGTCAATGACGAACTTAATACATTACGAGATCGTCTAGTGGCTGCAAACATGGAGAATGATCAGTTAGGAAGTACACTAAGGGACAAATTAACGGAGGCTCAATTAGAGCGGGACAATTTATTTCAAGATTTTCAAGAGATTCAACGCACAAACCGCGAGAAAGATAGGTGCATCGCAGAATTACGTGAGGAAATGATAGAAATCAGGAACAACATGCAACAAGAACAAAGAGCAAATGAGAACGACTTTGTATCCGCAAGGGCAGACCTAGTCGAGAACCAGCATCATCCAAGACAACAGCAAAACAGAACACAGCCGCAGGTCAGGGACGACAATTTAAGACGGAATCCCAGGCAGTTTCCTCCACAACGGCATCATGGTGTTCGGTATGATGTTCCTTTGCCGGGGCAGATGTTATACGACGGTAAATCACCATATGAGTGTTTCATAAGACCCTTTAAAACACTAGCGGAAACATGCGGATGGGATGACAGAGAAAAGGCATTTAGGCTAATAAACGCATTGCGCAGTGATGCAGCCGATTTTGTGTTTAATCAGCTGAGTCCAGATGTGCAAAATTCCTTTTATGCTTTAGAGCGTGTCCTTGAATCACGTTTTAAGGAACGAAGGTCAACATCGTCATATTTGGCTGAGCTCGACAATAGAAGGCTAGGCACCCGTGAAAAGGTTGTGGAGTATGTCACGGATATCAAAAAGCTAGTCAGAAAGGCATATCCCACGGCAGACGAATTAACATTCAACACTATCAACGTTAGGCATTTTCTTAAAGGAGTAGGAGATCAACAAATTGCTCTGGCTATTGGAATGAAAGAGCCAAGATCAATAGATGAAGCCGGGGAGATGTTGGAAATGTACAACAGCTTAAAAGAAGAATCGGGAAAAGTCCAAGGAAACCGTATGAGGACGATTAAACCTGATAAGAAGGATCAGAAGTTTGTTACTGAAGCGCGGTTCAGCGAATTTAAGAAAGAAATTCAGGACACTTTAACTTCGAAATTCGATGAAATTGCTCTGCTGATAAGGGGAGACAAGAACAATGACTGGAAACGACAGAGCGGCGCCGACAGGAAGTACAGAAAACGCGACGCTACTCACATTGAATGTTTCAAATGTCATGAGATGGGACACTACGCTAATGGATGCCCAAACACCGGAACCGGAACAAAGGGAGATGAGGTAATTCAACCCATGGGAAACTAGGTAAGACTGAGGCAAACGGCCCTGCTTCAGTCGAACAAGGATCGAGCAACCATAAGATTATACGATTGGACAGTAGTGTAGTTTACGGATATTCAATTTTACTTCCAGTAAAAGTACAAAGTGACAATGTGAGGTTTATTGTTGATACGGGTGCCGCTGTGTCCGTTTTATCTACAAACATATATAATCGTATACCTGAGAATGTTAGGCCCAAACTTGTAAATGATAATCCTTCAGTGAAATTAGAAGTAGCAAATGACGGACTTTTATCCGTTTTGGGAACTGCAACGTTGGAGTTCAAGATTAAAAATGACACTTTTAAATGGAACATGTTTGTGGCGGCTATTCGTGATGATGGATTAATAGGGTTAGATTTCCTGCAAGCACATAACTATTTGATGGGAGCAAAAATTGGACTAAAATTAAACAACAAGAGATATGCTACATTATTAGAGAAACTCCCTGTGACGGTTACACATGTAACGTGTAAGAGAACTGTAGCTATTCCGGCGCACAGTGAAATGATTGTGGCGGGTACCTTTAACAGCAGCGAGATAAACGCAAATTACGGTTTAATTTCACCAGCTTCAGCGGACAGTAAATCACGAGATTACATTGTAGCACATTCGCTAGTAGATACGAATAGACTGGCAACTGGACTCCCAGTTCGTGTTATGAATCCGTCTAACGAAGTTATGACACTTTTTGCCGGTACTACGATTGGAAAAATTGAGAATATTCAAGATGAAGACATTAAATGTGATATGAACACAGGAAGCAGTTTAAATGAGGACCAAAACAGCACTAGCAATAATCTGATTGACAATAAAGACGGCGTTCCAGAGCATTTGGTTAGCCTTTACGAGCGCTCGTGCAAAGAACTTAATTTAAATGAAAAAGTGAAATTAAAAAGTTTACTTATTAAACACGCGGATGCTTTTGCGCGATCTCCCGATGATTTGGGAAGGACAAAAGTGGTAACTCATAAGATTGACACTGGAAATAGTGCTCCTATTAAGCAACGTCCCAGGCGTCCACCGCTTGCTTTTATCCACGAAGAGGCTAAAATAATACAAGACCAACTAAGACGTAATGTCATCAAAGAAAGTTCATCACCATGGGCTTCACCGTTGGTCTACGTCAAAAAGAAAGATGGAACAACACGTCTATGCATCGACTATCGGAGATTAAATGATGTAACTAATAAAGATGCATACCCGCTTCCACGGCTGGACGATTGTCTTGACAGTTTGGGTGGTTCTATATTTTTTTCTACATTGGACATTTTGTCAGCATATTACCAAGTTGAGGTAGATAGTTCCGATCGAGAAAAGACAGCGTTTGTATGTAAACAGGGATTATATGAGTATAATGCTATGCCAATGGGCCTCTGCAATGCAGCTAGCACTTTTCAGCGCCTAATGGAGTTAGTTATGCGCGGTTTGCAGTGGAAGATTTTGTTGATTTACATCGACGATTTAGTCATATTTGCCAATTCATTTATTCAGCACATAGAAAGGTTGGATACAGTTTTAACTAGATTACGCGGTGCTGGACTGAAACTTAAACCTGAGAAATGTGAGTTATTCAGAACGGAGGTAGTATTCCTAGGACACTTAGTCACGAGTGACGGTATTAAACCCCATTCAAGTAAAGTGGAGGTTATTCGGAATTGGCCAGAGCCGAAAAATGTAACAGAGATTAGATCATTCTTAGGTTTCTGCGGGTATTATAGGAGATATATCCCTGGATTTTCAATGAGAGCGAGCCCTCTGAATCGACTGTTAGAGGCCGGACAGGCATTCAGATGGTGTGACCAATGTCAGGGTAGTTTTGATGATCTAAAATCCGCGCTAACAGGTAATGAAACAATGGCGTTTCCCCTAGACGATGGACTATTCATATTAGACTGTGATGCATCTGACAAGGGAATTGGAGCAGCTCTGTCGCAGATGCAATTTAGTGAAAAGTCTCAGAAAATGGAAGAGAGACCCATTGCTTTTGCGAGTAAAAGTTTAAACAAAGCTCAGAGACGGTATTGTGTAACTAGAAAAGAGTTACTAGCGGTAGTGACGTTTGTACAGACGTACAGACAATATCTCTTAGGAAGACATTTCTTGATACGCAGTGATCATAGTAGTCTGCGGTGGGTCATGTCATTTAAGAACCCCGAAAACCAGATGGCAAGGTGGTTGGAGAGTTTGTCTGAATTCGACTTCTCGTTGGAACATCGGAGAGGAATAAAGCATCAGAATGCTGACGCTTTGTCGCGGATTCCATGTGATCCAGAAGAATGTCCTTGCTATGACGGTAAGACTGTTCTCGAACATTTACCATGTGGCGGTTGTGTAAGCTGCAGAAAGAAGCTTAACAATTGGTCAATTTTATGTGATTTTGATGACGTTGTGCCGCTTACTATGAACAGGGTTACGGCAGGTACAAAGACAAAGTTATGTTTTGGGTACCTTGTTTTTGTTTTTGTTTGGGTGCTAGGCCTACTAAGCTGTATGTACAGTAGGTTTAGCGGAACATGCAGATCTTTAATTTCTATTGATCCTCAAAGGTTAAAGAGGATGCATTTCTTGAGTTTTCTTCGTTTGAGGCTACAAGAGGAAGCAACCTCTAAGTCAAGTGTCGAAGACAAGCAAGTGAAAATAAATGAAGCAACAGAAGAAAAAGATATGGGGAAAAGTTCGCATGCAGGTGGACCAAACCCAGGTAGCAGTTCTACCGATGATTCGTCGACCGATACAGTGTTTTACAAGAGTTCAAATTGGATTGGTTCTTACTCAAGCAGGGAACTATCCGACATGCAAATGAGTGATCCGAACATAGGCAAAGTTCTAAAGTGGAATGTAGAGTCCTCGGATAAACCAGTAAGAGACATTGTCGCCTCTGAGAGTCCAGCGACAAGAAATTTATGGCTTTCATGGTCACAATTGTTTGTTAAAGACGGTGTATTATTCAGAAAGTGGATATCGACGGACAGTTCAAAAGAGTGTGATCAACTTGTACTACCTTCGGTATTGCAGAGAGAAGTTTTAATGTCAATGCACAATTCGGTGACTTCAGCCCATCTTGGAGTCAAAAAGACACTCAGCCGGCTAAGGTCATGTTTTCATTGGTATCAAATGGGTGAATCAGTAAAGCTATGGATACAACAGTGTTCTTTTTGTGGAGCGCGGAAAAGACCTGCCAAGAAGCCCAAAGCAAGTCTTAGAGAATACACGGTTGGGTTTCCAATGGATCGCATAGCCACTGATATTCTGGGTCCATTTCCTGTGTCCAGTAACAACAATCGCTACGTTCTGGTAGTCATGGATTATTTCACGAAGTTTGTGGAGGCTTATGCCATAGCAGACCAAAAGGCGGAAACAGTAGCAAATAAACTAGTGTTCGAATTCATGGCTAGATATGGAATACCACTAGACCTACATTCAGACCAAGGTAGTAATTACCAATCTGATTTGTTTCGTAGTGTTTGCCGTTTGTTGGAGATTAATCAAACTAAGTGCACACCCTACAGAGCATCTTCAAATGGTATGGTGGAACGGTTTAACAGAACTTTATTAAACATGATAACAACATATGTTAATAAAGAACAGACTAATTGGGATATATATTTACCTCTTGTAACATCGGCGTATAGAGCGAGTGAGCATAATACAACGGGGTTTACGCCGAACCGGTTAATGTTTGGGAGGGAGGTAAATTTGCCTATTCAATTGTTGATGGGTAACACGTGCATACCCTTTACATCAAAATCTTACCCGGAGTATGTTGCAATAATGGAGGGGAAAATGAACAGCATTTACGGAATGGTTCGGAAACATTTAAAAGAATGTTCAGTGAGACAAAAACGCGATTATGACACTCGAATCGTGATAAACAACTATAAATGTGGGGATCTAGTATATTGTTTGGACGGTACGAGAACGGTCGGTCTAAGTCCTAAGCTAAAATCAGAAGTGTGGAAAGGACCCTTAGTAGTGGTAAGAAAAGTCAGTGATCTTTTATTTGAGGTAAAAGGTTCGGGAAGGTCGAAATCAAAGATTGTTCACCACGATCGAATCAAAATGTTCCATTGCAATGCTTTGCCGCAGTGGGCAGTAGTGTTGCGACAACAAGTGATGGGTCAAAGGAATGTTTACTCAGTAGATGAGCTGAATTTCTCTGCAGAACTCTTGTAGATATGTAGCTCTACTTAGGCTTTGGTGCCTTCACCGCTGCAGCTGATGTTCGGGCAATTAATATTAATAGCACTCCTATTAAAAGTTCTGGACTTTGTTTTTACAACATTTTTATTGGTCAACCAACCCAACTTGTTTGAAAGTGATTGGTTTATGGTCAATTAGATCTTTAATCGACATTGACACTGTGTCAGGAAGGCATTGTTTATGTTTTTATCTGCCATGGAATTTAAGTAGGTGCTTGGGTGGCAGACTGGGAGTGAATTGAAATTAGAGAGACAGAAATAGTCATTCTTCGAATGGATTTTGAAGTAGAATGACCACAAAAATTGTCAAAGGATTTTTGAGGACTGTACATGGATTATAATTAAACAGACAAGAGGAGTCAGATATGTAGTCATTTACATAAGGGATAATATTTTGAGGTTGAAATTGTTCCACGACAACGTACTCTATTGCGGGAGTTTGCTGCTGGTAGCAGTCATATAAAATGATATGCCGAGTTTCAAATGTCGAATTTGCGGCATAACTCTCTCTTCTAAACAGGCAGAGAAAAGACACGTGTCAACCGTTCATGTTCCGTGGCAAAACTCCTACTTCTCTTGTACAATTTGTGAAAGAGGTTTTTATTCTAAGGGAACCATTTATCAGCACATAAACAGTGTTAGGCATATATATCGCTCAACTTTTGAAAACATGAACTTCAATATTAATAGGATGGATAGGGATAATAGCATAATGGGGAACGATAACATATCTGTCGCGAAAGAGGACATGGCCGACGGACAAAGTGCCATTTTAGCTTTTGATGTAGATATGCTATCAAACCGACCGAAGCAGTTAAAGGGAAATAAAGACAGTTCGCATCAAGCGTCATCTTCAGTACAATCGACTTCTGAAAATAGTAAATTGCGTATAGAAGCTGTATCTCCTTTACCAGCGACTGCTGAATTGCCATATCCTCAACCGGTAAAGCGGAAATTTGGAGATATGATGACTTCGATAGAGTCCGAATCGGTTTCGCAGAAATTAGATAAATTAACCAAAACTATCGAAGAAAACCATAAGGAAGTTAAGCTAGAGATAGGAAAAGTCTCTTCTGCTATAAAGGATTATTTAGCTGAAAGCAACTATGAAAGTCAAATTTATGAAAGATCGTTAATAAATACGATACACAGTGAAATTTCGGCATTAAAGGATACCATTGATTCGTTACAAAAGATAAAGTTTAGCAGTCCTGAAATTTTACACGCTATTTCTGTGTTAAATAAAGCAATTCTGGATGTCAGTGATTAAAATTAACCTAAATGGTAATCTTCAATGGTTCAAAATGAGTGAGTTATATTGCCAATAGTATTTTACAATGGGGGGTGGATTATTTGAAGGAGGAAAAAGAAACACCAACAGAACGCCTACTTTTATTAGGAATAATATTTCTCTGATTTTATTAGATAATGAACATCTGGCAAAATAGTGTTAGTTTAAAGTTTAACAATAAGCTGTTTTGGAATAATTATTGCCTTATTTCGAATATGGAATTACTTACAACAGAACTCCTGTGTCACCCAGGCGTTCATTACAACGCTGGAGGGCTTCCTGCATTACTCTTGTGTTACCCAAGAGTGGGTTCTGCGTTGGAATTGTTCTACAGCAGAACTCCTGTGTCACCCAGGGGTTCATTACAACGCTGGAAGGCTTCCTGCAGAACTCCTGTGTCACCCAGGAACTTTCTGCATTACTCTTGTGTTACCCAAGAGTGGGTTCTGCGTTGGAATTGTTCTACAGCAGAACTCCTGTGTCACCCAGGGGTTCATTACAACGCTGGAAGGCTTCCTGCATTACTCTTGTGTTACCCAAGAGTAGGTTCTGCGTTGGAATTGTCCTACAGCAGAACTCCTGTGTCACCCGGGAACTTTCTATATTACTCTTGTGTTACCCAAGAGTAGGTTCTGCGTCGGTATTGTCCTACAGCAGAACTCCTGTGTCACCAAGGGCCCAGGGGTTCAATACAGCATGGGACAGGTCTCTGCCACTCTCTGATGGTTGAGGTTATACATGGCGACGACGCGATGCCTATATTGGTGGTGCGCGAAAGACGAGATTATCAATATTAACTTTTGCCCGTGCAAATGATGGTGGAATGTAGCCGCAGCATCAACTTTCGTTTGAGCAACTATTTTCCTGGCAGTAGTGTATCAAGCTGTGACGTTATCGTGACACAATATTGACACTTGGTGGAACATTGACAATTAGATTGATGTTTATGCATTAGAATAGTCATGTATTTTATTTTTATTCTTTCATATAATCATTTTTTTAAATGTAATCGTTTATGTTCACTCCTTTTTGAAACATCACAAGCCGATGACAATAGTTCTATCATGAAGCATTTGACTTTACTATAATTAACATTTGACTAGTAACTTTTAATTAGTGATTATTGAAAGTAAATAGTTATGCCACTGTACATTTAGTGATGCAGATGTATAGGACTTAATATGTATGATAGTTAACTGGAAATAGTTTAAGTTAAATAACTGATGAGTTGAGAAGAATGAACTAGGACGGTGAACAAATGAACATCACTAATTTATTGGAATTTAAACAGACTCAAAAATTACAAATTAATGTGTTGAAAATAATTGAACTTGCGCATAATGTATTTTGATGAGATGTTGTTTTATGTTTCTTTTTATGAAGATGTCATTAGCTTACCTTAAAACAAATATTTTAAACAATTATTGTTTTTATAGTAATGTTAATATTTGTATTGTTCTTCATACCGTAGTTAAATTTAATAGTAATGTGAATTAATATTAGTTCTTACAACTGTCTTAACCCCACAGTTTCAAGAAGCATAGATTAATGGGCAGTTATCATATTCAGTAATTATTGGTCCTATGTGTGTGATGCAAATTAGAGTTAAGAAAAAGTGCTGTATTTATCTGCTTAAAAACTTTGCAAGACAATGAAGGTAATAACAAATGATGATATATTTTGCGACAAAATAAACACTAGATGTTAGGTTCTGCAGACAGTTAATTGAAACAGATTTTATGACAAATCTTGTTTATATTGTTGATTAATATTTTCTTTAATTTATAACATCCTAAATCAAATGACAAAATGAATTTTGAGATTCATGGTACTATATAGGTTCGTAATTATATAATATAGCAACACTTACGAATTACCAACTATTGAGCACATTGGTAATTAATATCTCTAAGCTACGTGTTTGTTCTTCATGGGGTGCTAAGTTGTCAATATAAACTAAATTCATCCAAAATGGATTAGCAATGCGTTATGTTTGTTATATTCAGAATAGTTAACCATATATATACATATATTTTTAATTTTGTTTTCTATCAATTCCTTTGACAGGGTTTTGTTCAGTTCCATACCATTTATGCTGGTTTAAAATTATTCATCTGTCTTGCACTAAATTGAAATGCATTTGCATCTTTTAGGATCCTATTAGACATGCTTTGACCGTAAACTCAGGTCAGCACTCTGCTAAGATGCCCTGAAGCACTTTACTCAAATCTTCTCCCTTGGTACTAGGTGTGCATTAATTCTGTTTTGAAATGTGATCTGCTTATCAGCAGCATGTAAATTGGTTTTATCTGACAGGCATGATCTTTAATTGGAATTTCATTGGAACATAATAATTATGTGCTGTATGGCCAAGATTGCAATGACCCTGTAAATTAGCCCACACTTGCTACTACATTTCATGCCTGATTTGAGTACATTGACCCTAATAATGCTCACGGTGGAGCATAATGCAGTGGTGGGAGTGTGTTATGATTTGTGTTATGAATTTACATGCTGTATTAGTTTGATTAGATACTGTATTAGTTTGATTAGATACTGTATTAGTTTGATTAGTTTTGTATTCAATGTATCAGATATAGGTTCCTCGGTGCATGCTTAGTATTTAAATAGCACAGGCATGCCTGCTGAATAAGTTATGACTGTCATAGCACGGGCATGCCTGCTAAATGATTTATGACTGTTAATGGCAGAAGTTCACTGGTGAAAGTTCACTGGGATGCAGCATGTAGGTTAAAGCTTAGCAATGGCCTACATGCTAACTCATTAATATTCATAAGATTAAAGCCCTATAAAAAGGGCCGCACGCATGCATTGAGGCAGTTTTTTAGTTAGGATTCTGGATGTTATTTAGGACTTAGATTGGATTTTATTATTCTTCATTATCATTGTTAAAATTGTGTTTGAAATTATCATTGATTTTTATAATAGAAATAGTGTTATAAACGTAGAAAATAAAAGTGTGTAACCAAACAGTGGATTTATGTGTGATTTAAACTTCCAACTTTGAGGACACAACGAGTTATATATAACAAATATAACACTTTTCCCAACAATATCTTAGTGTGTTTATTGTTGAATATATAGCGTAATACAGTAACATGCAGGTGAGAAGATAAATGTAGGGGAAATTCCCAAATATTTCAGATGGTTTAAAATTTCATAGGGCGTCCTGTCATTGTGTCAGATGATATCTGTCATGCAACTCTATATTATTAAGTTAAAATTTAATTGCATCATACTTGCAATCCGATGTTTTCAGTTATTATCGCCAAATATGTTCTGAATGTTTAAGGTTATTGCTGTCATCATTCTATCTTACGAGCACACATTTTTGTTCTGATAATGTCTTTATTACTGAAGCAAAACACCACAACTTACGTCAAGATGATATCTGAAAGTTAATGGATACAGCATCAGACGTATTTAATTCTTAAATTGTTTTTATCATGCATGTGTCCATATGTTAATATCAGTTATTTGTAAATGTTAAGCTGCTTATTCGTTGTTTAATAATATATAAATTGGTAACGTGTTTTAAGCAATAACTCATTTGCGGACATTCTTCATGTATTTCACCAACATATATATATACGACTTACATATTTTTAAATCCCAAATATATAGAAACAATATAAATGGTTTGGAACGGTCAGTGGCAACAAAGGCCACTGGGGGTTTCAACCGGTTCTAGGGTGCACAAAACCTCACACTTACCCTACTGTCATCCCATTAAAACAGGACAGTGTAAATAAAGAAATCCCCGCCATGAGCTAATCCCTAACCAACAAGGCAGCATCAATAGGCAATATAAGTAAAACACAAATATGCTCGTGTAAATATAATACAAAAATAAGCAATAGCCTAGAAAGCCACAATGAAGGTACTCAATGACTTGGCAGAAGCCAGAGCAACAAGAGAATAAACCACGAAGGGCACGACAGGAAAGATCATAGACAAACATCAAACGCCACCGTCCCAATAGGCTTTAGGTAGGCGTCATCATAGGGTCCACAGCCACATCGTACAATTAAAGAGGAAAGCATAGTGAAAACTGGGCAGTTTTTTATCGAGCCATTTAAAAGATGATAAATGGCTTTAACATTGTTTGTTCTTAAAATGCATTGGTAAAAAAGCAGCGAAAGAAAAAGAAAATTCTATAAATAATAGTTTACAGCCTAATTTAAATGATATAATTTATATATAAGATGAAAGGTCTCGTCAAGACTAACAGTGTGATATAAAATGTAATTGTATGTGACTGGACTAACACTCTGTGCTGCTAAATACGTTGACAATTGAGTGCAACGCGACTTTTATGAAAAACGTCAAACATAGCCATATTTGAGACGTTATTATTGTTCACATGAGGACAAAACAAAATTCAGATTCAAATCGCAAATATCTTCAAATTTACAAATTTATATAGTTTATATGCGTACCCTTAAATTTTCGAATAGGTTAATGACCCCTTAAATGCTACTTTTCCACTAATACAAAACAATACAATCATGCACTGAAGTTTAAACAGTGGCTCAACCATGAAATAAATGTATTGACCTAAGCGTAGTCGCTTTTATAAGTCCAATTCAACCTCATTAAACAGCACAGGACAATTACATTATTACCAACACGTAACACAAACTGTAACTTCAAATTCAATAATCCACCAGAGTTCGTGGCACAAACACAGACAATCATTTTCATGTTATTGATGTAAGTGCACATGAATATACATGCATTTGCATTTATTTACAGACGTGTATTCGTTAGTATTCATGATCCCAACAATGCTGGAATAAATAGTGTACTCTCCGGTAAATAAAAACTATTTAATATGTGTTTCTTACGAGTACCGTTGATGTCGCTTTGACTTTGACAATACATACATGTGTTAATCAAATATATTTCGTTAATTTACAAGGATTATAATTTAAAATATAAGGTGAGCGCTTAAATGATACTGTTTTGTGGGATATGTTGTATCCAGTATAATACAGTATAAACGCTTTGTTCAAATAATGGGGCGTCCGTGGCCGAGTGGTTAGAGTCTCTGACTGGCAATCACTTGCCCCTCACCGCTGTAGGTTCGATCCCTCAGGGGCCTAGGAATCTTTATGTGAGGAAGCTATCCAGCTGGCTTGCGGAACGTCAGTGTTTCTACCCAGGTGCCCGCCCGTGCCCGGAGGGGCACCTGGGGTCTTCCTCCACCAGTGGAAGCTGGAAAGTCGCCATATGACCTTAGCTGTTGGTGCGACTATAAAATCCAATTCAATTGTTCAAATAAAAGCATTTGAATGTTGCGTATTTGAATATAGTTATAACAATTGAACAGGAAAAGCAGCATTCAAGGACGATTTAAAGGTTATTGAGTATGTGTATTAGGCTATTCATCTGAGTGATTTTGCTATGACTGACCATTCTCCTTTATAAAACGTGTCATTTATATATCCGTAGTTCAGGTGAAGCGACATTGACAAGGATTCGTAATTGCTGAATCAATAGCCACCTCCTACTTTCAAAGCGAACGAACACATGCTGCATTGATCCAAAAATGTAAAACAAACATGCCCAGCCTAGCAACATAGATTTTTTTCATTAAAAGGATCTGTTTTTATAGGGACTGTGTAGCTTTAAGATATCTCAACTAGAATGACGTTTTTCTAG
This sequence comes from Cyrtodaria siliqua, assembly GCA_037043455.1. Lineage (NCBI taxonomy): Eukaryota > Metazoa > Mollusca > Bivalvia > Adapedonta > Hiatellidae > Cyrtodaria > Cyrtodaria siliqua. Next base: position 47,777 of record JAWPHD010004689.1, read on the forward strand.
TAGACCCATGCGTCGATTAATTTGTCCTAGCCCGGTGCAGGATAGGGCATACACGTAATACTTATTCATATTTATTACAAGGTGAGCAATTACCAGAATGTATACCCTGCTTTGCACCGTTAACGGTCAAACACATCTTGTTGGAATGTGTAGACTATGATCCTATGCGTCAGAGGTACTACAATGTCAATACTATGAAAGGGTTATTTGAAACTATAGATTTTAGTATTGTTTTAGATTTCCTGAAAGAAATTAGACTATATAAATCATTATAATATGTCCTTATGTATATTTACTTATTTATATACCCGTTGATTTACCTCATACCGGTGTATATCTCCCAGTACATTCGATTTTCTAGATCGTGTAATAATGTTATAGACTTCAATGATCGAAATCAAGTTATTACAAGTAAACTTCTTCAGCAGGGTTTTCGTTATCACAAACTACGTAGATCTTTCTCTAAATTCTACCGCCGCAACGAGGGCCTGCTGGAAAAGTACAACACCAACCTGCAAACACTTCTGCGACTATGCATATCACAACCCTCATTTTATGGAGATGTGGTCTATAAACTACGAAATGTAAAGGGGTCTGACGGGTTTCCTGACCGCTTTACAAATTTAATCAGGAAGTTCGTCAGAAAAGGATATAACCCTTTGGTATTACAGCGCACTGCATGTTTAGTGTTTGACCCCTCTACAGTCAGTCATTACGCTTCACTTTTCACTTGTGCGATGACTGGACTACCTCTTGGAACTCTATGATTGTACCTACTGAAACCCCAACTAAGGGAGGTGGGTGCATGAGCTTTCGTCCCTCGGGTTTTCTGGTCGTACTATAGATTGGTTTTCTCTTTAGCTGCAACTACTATGGTTGTTCAGTACGATTCTGGACACATCCTGAGATGTTTATTATTTGTTATGTGTTTCTTTAGTTAGTTTCCCTGGATGTGGACTTTATTGTTAGAGAATTTATTTTGATGGGATGTAGTTTTGTTTACACTGTCTTGTCTATTTGGGCGATGAAGACTAGCGATAATAGCGAGGATCGTGCGCATATAAAATCGATTCAAGCTAACCAGTAGGCCTTATTGCCTACTGACCGTTCCAAGTCGGTAACCCTGTCTTCACCACCCTTTCTGTTATTTTTTGTCTCTTTCATTGTATTATCAAGTCCTTGTTTGCGGCCCTACGATGCCATTACGTTCAGACGCTGTGGTTTCTATAGGACCCTATATCTCAATATGTACATATACAGTTTATATTACTACCATATCATCCTTTATTTGTAAATATTTTATCTTTATATGTTTACATTAATTTTTAATTACTATTCCATTTCTTCGTCTTTAATCAGTTTTTGCGCACAATATGACCTATTTATGTGTCGACGTGCCGTAAAACACCATTCATTCATTATTTCAGTCAGTTATGGCCAATGTAAGGTTGCAGGTTAAAGAGTGACGGACGACGACGAGGGACAAAGTTATCTCTACACAGGCAGCACAAAACCCAAGCCAGAGACCTATTTCTGTTAGAGGTGAACTATCTTTTGAAAAGGCAGTTCTAACTATGGACAAACTTAAAAAGGAACACAATCATAGCAAACACTCTATAGATAATCTTCTTAATATAAAATCATAGCAAACAATCTATAGATAATCTTCTTAATATATTGATACGCTCATATATTATTTGAATAGCTTCATGTTTTGAAATCGGTCACAGACATGCGCCTTTCTGCCGTGTTTTTGTTGATGTCAAGGTCAACAGTAAAGTCCAGTAGAAATTTTGTTCAAGTCAAAGAAGAAGAACACGTTCGCCTTTGCTATAAATAGTGGCCTCTGTACATACATATTTTAAACATTACATAAAGGATCTTACATGAGTGACTGTGTATTATTGATTGTAATAATAATGATAAATATTTAAGGTTTCTGGACTATTACATGTGTATTACCAGAAATAAGTCATGGCCTTATTACACTGCCAGAAGCCATGCTATGTAATAAAATAAATAAACAAACAGTTAATGCACGTACCTCCCCCGTTCCTCATGCACAGATACGGAAACCTCCACAGGTTTCCTAAACCGACGCTATACCCGAGTAAAGTCAGTATAAAGTCTAAGCCTCTGGTCCATGTTTCACGTTCAGATTCGGCTTCACTCCCGGTCAGACTCTCAACATTACCATCGCCTGAATAGTCTGCTCTCTCGACACGATAGTCCGTGTCATCAAGTCCAGTTTGAAATATTTCCGTTTCCGTTTCCAAATCATGTCCTGTCATTCTTGAATTGCACTCATTTCTTTCATCTGAAATTAAACTGGGTATGCTTCTGGTTTTATTACACAGGGGTTTAAGTTAATATTCGTGTTCAAGTCTGGTTTCGTCCATTTTTTTCAAATACTGAATTTGATATCCTAATATAAGGCTTTTCTTAGCTAACCAGATTTAAAATGCGACTGGTTACACACCAACGATGTTAGGTATAAATAATATGACAGAACCACTACAGGCAAGTACACTTATATCGACTAAGTTTCTTTCATTAAGGACATGTAACGCAACACTGACTGCGTATCAGTTTGAGTTATCAGTCCTTTAACATGTTTTGCTATTTTGCCATTGAGTTTGTCTAATCATTTATATAAATTTCGTTGCACGCATCATAGCATGCCTTTCGAAAAAAATCTACTGGTTTCACTATCTATTTCTTTGTAAGAGATGATACATATATATATATCGGACAATATATTGGCCAGATTATGTGAACTCATTCTTTAATCTTGTAAATAATGCATATCACGTTTTTGTACAAAAACTAACAGTTGTTTATTTCATTTCATAGTATATAGATATTTACATTGCAATATAAATGCATACACTCATTCTCCATATTCTATGCAGTGTCAGTTTTTACAAAAATCAACTAGACGGCAATACTACATTACTGATGGTTGGTTATGCGATGGTTAAGGGAATCGTTAGGTAAATAATTTTGTTATTGTTCAAATTTTGGACAAAGTAAAATTTGATATGTCAGATGCTCTTAATGAGCACTGAATAATAAATAATCTTGAAATTTGAGTTGTTTCGTCGTTTTCTATTTTTGGTTATGGACGTTTGTATGAATGAACAAGGGAAGCAACATTACCATCGCCTATATAGTCTGCATCCCCGACACGATAGATAGTGTCAGAAAAGATTACTCCATAGGGAAACCAGTGTGAAATGTTTCCATTTCCGTATCAGTTCGTGTCTGTCTTGCATTGCACCCTTTAGTTCACCTGAAGTCAACGTTGAATGTGTTCCCGATTTCATTATAAGTAGGTTTGAATTCAAATTTATGTTCAATATAGATATCAAAATCGAACAGGAAAAACAGCATTTAAGGACGATTTCAAGTCGGTTTTCATCCATTTTTCTTCTTATATCACTGCATTTTAATACCAAAATATTTGTCTTTTCTTGGCTATGCCGTGTTGTCAGTTGCATAGGTAACTACCACTAATGACAATGTGCTGCACAGTACAGGCTAGTACGCAATTCAGGTATTAAACTACTGATAATAAATATACTCCTCAAAATACCACAAGGACCACACTATAGAACAGTAATAATTACCTAATCTTTAATATTCCGGATAACACATACATATATAAAAAATTAATACATGTGAGTATGGAAGCTTTAATGTACCCCTCAGATGATGTGTTGTTTATGACCATAAATAGAACGACATGTCACGATATATAATCCTATGCTGACATAATCTATGTTGAAATACTACAATATTTCGAGCCAGGACGACTTAATAAAAAGCGGCATAAGTTGAATATATTGTTTGCACGACATCCACACAGCGACTTGATGACATAAAATGTCGCATGACGACTTATATTATGTTGAGATCACGTTAAATTTACTGAAATATCGCGTCACACATTCTTATCTGGACAAGATACATATGCCGACATACTCACTTCTGTAGCAACAAAAGATGCAAGCAGAGCCATAGTTGGATTCACGGCCCATCTTCAAGCATGTGGCATATTAAACAAGAGGACCAAAATGGCACTGAATAGCTCACCTGATTATCGTCGCAAAGATAGAAACTGTTTTAAAAATAGAGTTTAATAACCAGTGTTTTTGAGATACGATAAATATCTCCCGACGTAGCGAAATTGCCCCTATATAAGAACGAGTGCGGGGAACGAGTTCTTATATCGGGGCCAGTTCTCTACCGGGGGAGATATTTTCAGTATCTCAAAAACACTGGTTATTAAACTATATATTTCATAATTTAAAAAGATATTTTATTAATGTTTCTTATGATTCACGACTTTTTACACCAGTTTGCACCAGAACGCCAAGACGACTTTACGTCATACAAACAAAACAAGTGGAATGGAAACTCTTCGTTAATTTCCTTAATCGTTATTCCCTAGTGGCGGAATCTGACGACGACGTACGTATAACAATCGGAACGTCTTTTGGCGTTCCCGCCACTGACGGAAAAGGCCGAGCAATGTTCCGTATTGGGAAATATCTCCCACAGTGGGAGATATTTCCCAGTAGAGCAAACGAGTAGATACAGCTTTTCTATTCCCAGTATTTCCTATACAAATCACAGACATATATGTAATATAAGCTTAAAATTCATAACAGAATGAGATCACGCAGTGATGGTGCAATATAACAAATTCCTGCACCCGCGTTAATGTGTATATGGTGGGGATCTCAATGGTTTCCACGTTATGACACAGGCATTATGTCCCAAGGGTTGTGTACTATGTCCGAAGGGGTGGGGACGGACCTCGGGGCCAATGCTGTTGGGATGGTTGTATCCGTCGGTTCATGCCCAGTGAGTGTATATGTTATGCGCAAAATGAGAATATGGTCAATTCCAAATCATCATTTTATATATATATTAAAAAAAAGCAGTCTAGAAAGCCACAAAACAAGTACTCAGTGACTGTTAAGGGTTAAGATCCATTGTAATATAATTCTGAAATGGAACTAAATAAAGCATCCTTTTCGATAGTTTTTCACACTTAAGCTACTGAATTAAAATAACATCTTGGCTTAAACGAAACATAAGACATTGACATTTTTGAAAATTTAATTAAGAATTGCCCACTTTGTGTGATACCAAAATGATATATAGGGTCCTATAGAAACCACAGCGTCCGAACGTAGGTGGCATCGTAGGTCCACACTGTATTGCAAACAAGGACTTGAAACTACAATGAAAGAGACAAAAAACAACAAAAAGGGTGGTGAAGACAGGGTTACCGACTTGGAACGGTCAGTAGGCAATAAGGCCTACTGGTTAGTTTGAATCGATTTTATGTGCGCACAATCCTCGCTATGATCCTGTCTTCAGCCCCCAAATAGACAAGACAGTGTAGACAAAACAAAACAAAACTAGTTTGAGTACTTACAAATTTGTAAAAACAAAACAACAGAAAGGATGGTGAAGACATGGTTACCGACTTGGAACGGTCAGTAGGCAATAAGGCCTACTGGTTAGCTTGAATCGATTTTATGTGCGCACAATCCTCGCTATTATCCTGTCTTCAGCGCCCAAATAGACAAGACAGTGTAGACAAAACAAAACAAAACTAGTTTGAGTACTTACAAATTTGTAAAAACAAAACAACAGAAAGGATGGTGAAGACAGGGTTACCGACTTGGAACGGTCAGTAGGCAATAAGGCCTACTGGTTAGCTTGAATCGATTTTATATGCGCACAATCCTCGCTATTATCCTGTCTTCAGCGCCCAAATAGACAAGACAGTGTAAACAACACTACACCCCATCAAAAGGAAATCTCTAACAATAAAGTCCACATCCAGAGGAACTAACTTAAGATATACATACAAAATAATAAACATCTCAGGATGTATCCAGAATCGTACTGAACAACCATAGTAGTTAAAGAGAAAACCAATCTAGGGTACGACCAGAAAACCCGAGGGACGAAAGCGCATGCACTCACCTCCCTTAGTTGGGGTTTCAGAAGGTACAATCATAGAGTCCCAAGAGGTAGTCCAGTCATCGCACAAGTGAAAAGTGAAGCGTAATGACTGACTGTAGATGGGTCAATCACTAAACATGCAGTGCGCTGTAATACCAAAGGGTTATATCCTTTTCTGACGAACTTCCTGATTACATTTGTAAAGCGGTCAGGAAATCCGTCAGACCCCTTTAACTTTCGAAGTCTATAGACCACATCTCCATAAAATGAGGGTTGTGATATGCCTAGTCGCAGAAGTGTTTTAAGGTTGGTGTTGTACTTTTCCAGCAGGCCCTCGTTGCGGCGGTAGAATTTAGAGAAAGATCTACGTAGTTTGTGATAACGAAAACCCTGCTGAAGAAGTTTACTTGTAATAACTTAATTTCGATCATTGAAGTCTATAACATCATTACACGCTCTAGCAAATCGAATGAGCTGGGAGATATACACCCCATATGAGGCAGCACGCGGTACATCTCCATCCAGGTGTGGATAGTTAACGATGTTAAAATTGAAATCATCTCTCATACAATCATTTGAAATCGAGAGATGAAGATCGAGAAATGCTGCTACTGTATCCGAACTGTTGGCTTTATTCAACGTGAGCTCTGGTGGATAAATGTTAGTAACCATATGAGCAAAGACTCAATATTGAGTATGTCATCAAGATACCGAGAAGTATTATTAAAAGCATCAATAATTTCACCCTGGCTAGCAGGTGACAAACTCAACATGAAATTTCTTTCATAGCAGTCATAAACAAATCTGCAACAAGTGGCGCACAGTTAGTACCCATAGAAATACCAACAACCTGGCGGTAAATAGTTTTATCGTATCTTATAAAGATGTTATCCAGAAGAAAAGATAAGGCTCTACAAACATCAGTACAAGTCCACAAATTATACTTATCAATGGGGGCGTTAGTAAAGAAAGCCCTGACATTATTACAAGCTAGAAAAGTTGTATCTTCTCTAGCAAATGTCTTCTGAATAAGCTGAAGCAATTTTTCTTTGATAAGATTATGTGGTAGTGTAGTATACAGTGTAGAAAAGTCGTAGGTGCTTAGAAAAGAGGCATGAAAATGCTTACACCGTAGTTTATCAAGAACTTCTCCAATGTCAAATTTTGTGGAAATATGTTTATTATTGGCAATTCTAATTGTGTACCAATTCTTTATCATTAAATAAAAGGTAATATTATATATTCTGTGATGAATTATAGAAATTTCCCAGTTTGAGAAAATCTATAACATATCCCTTCCTCTACTGTGCTATCTCGCCTAGTATGCAAGATAGCACAGTAGACAAATGTTATGAACTAAACGATAGACGTCACGATATTACGTCACGAATTGACGTCATGATATTACTCCGCGCTGTCGTCAAAGGAGTGACAGAAGAAGGAATACTTGTGTCAAAAGACGATTGGAAAGAAATTCATCACAGAATATATATTATATAATTTAATTAACAATTTTGTCGTGATACGGAAATAATTCACTCGTAAGAAATATTGTTGTGATATAGAAACTCGTGCGAAAACGCACTCGTTTCTATATCGTAAGAATCTTTCTCACTCGGGAATCATTTCCCGTATCACTTCAACAATGTTAATTAAACTCTATATAACGTTTTGATTTTTCTACCATTAATTTCGATATGTTAATGTTGCTATATAATAAAGATATGCTATTGTATAAATGTGTTTGTAGTTTCACCTCAATGCGTACATAAATTGTAATATATGACTGAAAATTCAGACATAATGTAATTTGTAATAACTTCTTGTCATGCATGATATCTTAGATAAGTATTGACATCTTACGTACTGTATAGTACTTAATTGTGCAAACCGTCATCTCAACATATCTTTATGAGTATGTTTATTATAAGCTTAAATGTATGCCTGTCCATTAATGGGTGCGAATGTGTGTCTGCGTGCGCTTATATTTCTCCACATACAACTGAAAATTATGTGTCCGATATGTAACTTCGGAATCAATTGACATAGTTCATTTATTCTTAGTGCAATCAGTTATTGCACAACTAGTGTGTAGCGCTTTCAATAAATATATTACAGTATAATTAATTAGCTTACAGTATAATTAAGGACTTTACCTGATTGTTAATATCATTGAAAGTTTGAAAACCAGCTGGATCAGACCAGTAACAGCGGAGTTATGGCCCTTGATTTAGATAAAAATGCTGTATTTTCCGTCGTTTAGACGATGGGGTATTAATTTTTCATCCGATCTTTACCAAACTTTACTAAATAATATCAATGAAAGCTCAGACAAGTTCGAAAACCAGCCAGATTGGATCAGTAACAGCAGAGTTATGGCCCTTGATTTAGTTAAAATGCTATATTGCCTCGTTAAGACGATAGGGCGTTTGGTTTTCATCTGATCTTTACTAAACTTTACCGGATTACTAATGTTAAAGAAAACCCGAAAAATTCGAAAACCAATAAAATCGGATCAGTAACGCCAGAGTTATGACCCTGATTTATTTAAAATTGCTGTATTTTGCTTCGTTAAAACGATAGGGCCTTCATTTTGCCAGATTTCAGCGAAGAAATACAGGGATGATACACATAATGATACATATAATGTGTATGGACTATTTCTTCTGAGCCCTTGCCAGGATTTCAACGGAACGTTTTAGGGATGATCAGCACCAGACGTAGTTGTTCATATCATCACCGTATTCCGATTTACAGATTGTTGGGTGAAATATGGCCCTTTAAGGTTTTAATACACAAACTTTGTCTGGACTAGTTCTGTTGAACCCTGTTCGGATTTCAACGAAACTTTGCCGTGTTACGATTTAATGATTTTTGACGGATTTTTGGCGGAGTTTAGAACAAATTATGAGTCAGCTACATGAATAAAAATCAATTTGTTTTTTAGATGATCACATCCTTTACAATATGGACACCACATCCTTGTGTCGCCACCAATGTATTGTTTATATTTACTTGCAGGTCAATGGAAAAGCAACATTGCTCAATTGCACAACAGGTAGGCATGTTACGCTTCTTCACCGATACATGTATTATAAAATGTCGGATCGGATTATTTTTTCTGTCGTAAATAAATTAACCATTGTATAATATATGCAGAGTGGTACCTATGTATATATTTGCTGGTGAATATAAACAACTCGATCTTTTATTTTTATCGTCAGCTTTATATAAAAGCTGAGGCCCCTAAATGACCATTAAATATATTCAATTTCCATATTCAGATTTAAATGACTACCAATACTGAGCTGTTAAATGTCATTATCGAAACTATATAACAGTGTAGGTGTAGGATATTTTCAGATAAGGGTGGGGTGGTGTTTGGGAAGATGGGTTGGTGGGTGGTCGGGGTAACTGAACATTTTAAAAAATTGATTACTTGCTTATTCCGCCCATACCCTCTTCACCCCCCCCCCCGCCCCACACACACTACCCTAGCACACACACACACACACACACACACACAAACACATACAGATTACTGGGGTCAAAGAAAGTAAGGGGTCTGGCCTGTTTCTACGCCCATGTAAAAAATCCTCAAAATAAACCAAAATCTTCTTGCATATAATTCATACCTTTATTTTGAAGTTAAATGCATGTATAGTTTTGAAACGATACTACGTAGAATGTCATAGGTTTCAGAATTCGAGTTGGTATTACTATGAAATAAAGTCACTATAGACTTCAAGGTTTCTCAAGAACAGATACGTTACTTCAAAAAGTTTACATTTTAGGAACAGTGTGATAGAATGAATGTGAATTTGCTTGATTAGTCATGCAATTAAAAATTATAACAATATTTCGGCATTAGAGTATCATGAAACTTACTCGACCACTTTAAACGTTCGATAAAATATTGTCAGTTTACATTAGCATAGTAATTGATGTAAACTAGCACACCTTCACATATACAGACCCTTTCTCTTTCGTTTATCATATATATTGAAGCCATGTAATATACCATGTAGTTACACTAATTTAATTCTGCAATGCTGACAAAATTAAGCAAGATGATAAAAATGTGATGTATCTTTAATTCTCTTACTCCAGTGCAAAGCCAATGAATAGAACGTATCTGTTTAAATGATATGCAAACATCGCATATATGCAACAACATGAATACGAACAGGTAACATACTGAAACTTTCAAAAGAGATTTTACAAATCAATAGTATTTCTTTAAAAATAAATGTGATTTATAAAACAAACACAGTTTCTTTATTAAATATGGTAACGTCTCTGTTTTTACGGATCTACTTTTGCATGAAAATGTTTTCAATCATTTCACATCTACAATCAGTAAGTAAAACAATTAATTGTTTTTCCCAACAAATAACATAATCTCAGATAGATAACATACGCTATTTAAAACAAACGGATACTAACAAGTGTATGCCACCTGATGACCCCATCACAAAGATTTTTCCCGTGGCCACTTTCCAAAATGTTAACGACAAAATGTTGTGTCTGCAAAGTATATCAGCGATATGTAGCAGTTTTTGTTTTTGGCGAGCCAGTCCATGAATGAACTTTTGCTGTTGTTGATAATAAATACAGAAAATGGGATCCTTCAGAATCAACGAACACAAACAAAAAGAGGGAAGTTGCGGACTCGGGTTACTAAGTCTGTTGATGAGAGGTAATGCACGATGCATGCAACATATCTAAATCTCCGCCACTGGGGGTTTAAACCTGGTTCTAGGGTGCACCAAACCTCACACTTACCCTATTGTCATCCCAATTAAATCGGACAGTGTAACTAAAGAAATCCCCGCTAATAATTTCACATCAGATATAATAAGTTAACAATAAATATAGGTAGCTAGGAAAAACTTTTGTCGGATCAAAAGTGTTTAATGATATTATTTTATCACAGCTATACCTTTTTCAAAGATGTAAGAAGCAGATTGCTTTGTAATTCATGTCAACTGCATTATCTTTTCTAGAACAGATGCGTTACCATATTGCATAGATACGTTACCAATTTCAATTTGACATTGTTTTGGGTACTCGAATATGCAGGAAGAATGATCGCTTACCTGAGGCCTATGGACCAACCAATATTGATCGGGCGGTTGGGACCGGTGAAAATAAAAATGTTATATAAGAAAAGAATATACGTCCCATGGCAAGCAAACGAAAAAAATGGTATCGTCCCATGGTTTGCCGCGACAAAAAAAAGTACCTGTCCAATGCCATTTTGCATCGGTCCCAACGCCCAGATAAATATTGCCTGGTCCATAAGCACCCTTTTATGCTCTGAGATCACTGCTTCAATATTTGTTTTGTTGAAAGTTTTGACAAAAGACAAATGACTTAAAAAAAGTGTATATCCCATAGCAAGCAGGCGTAAACAAATATCGTCCCATGATTTGTTGCGACCAAAAAAGTACCTGTCCACTTACCATTTTGCACCGGTCCAAACCAACCGATCAATATTGCCTGGTCCCTAACCTTTCGTTAGAAATGAATATGAATAAATTGCATTTTTATGAATATAACCAAGGGCGGATCCAGGGGGTTGGGAGTGGCGACGGAGCCGGCGCGCCCCGCACCCTTAAAACCTGAAAAAAAAGGAACTCAAAACAACGTGTTTTGCCATCTTTTATATTCATACCCCCGCCCCTCCCCAAACTCCCCCACCCCTCACCTCAAAATGCCTACAAATGACAAAACTATTTCTTTTTTATGCTTGCTTTTTGCTTGGGTTTCGAGTAGTTTGGTTCTGAAATAAATGAATAGACGAACATGAAAATACCACAAGAATAAACATTATTTTGTACTACAGTATGGGTGAGATATGCTCGCTTACATATTATAAGTATAAATCTTTCTCTCTCTGTGTCTCTCTCTGTCTCTCTCTCTCTCTCTCTCTTATAGTAGACTTAATATATCAAGGATGCGCTCAGTAAAAGCATACTGTTTGTCATTCAAGGTATGTATAATGTAGCTAGGGAATGACAAACTCGAAATTAGATGCAAAGAGTTTGGCCAACTGAAGTGATTTCACATCAAAAATGTCCTTGAAATAGGAATTAAAGCTCCTTGAAAGAAGACAAAGCCTTTTTGTTTTCTCCATTTTTAAAAGTCCTTTTAAAATTGTCGCACATTTATTGCATATATAATTAACTAAGATGTATAGGTGTGCCGTTAACGGTATCGTTGTTTTTACTTACGACTGTAATTCTTCATTTTTTGTCATTTTTATCTGGTGAATTTATGGGTATGATCCCATTAGGATACGATGTTGATTCGGCCAGGATAAAATCAACGCATCAAGCGCCGCAAGTCTAGTTGTGCATATCTTCATCGTGTTCCGGTTGAAAGATTTTTGGCGGAGTTATGGCCCTTTAAATGTTTTTATATACAAACTTTGTCCGGACTAATAATGCTCACACCCCTGGCCGGATTTCAACGAAAGTTGGCAAGGATGATCAGTTTCAATGCTAGTTATGCATCATATCGTCGCCGTGTTCCGGTTGAATGAATTTTGGTAGAGTTATGCCCCTTAAAGTTTTAAATAGACAAACTTTGTCCAGACTAGTCTCTTCTGAACTCTTGGAAAGACTTCAGCGAATCTTGTCCGCGATGATGAGTTTCGCATATCGTCGCCGTGTTCCGGTTGAATTATTGTTTTGGCAGAGATATGGCCCTTTAAAGGTTTTAATACATTAACGTTGCACAGTTTAGTTCTCCTGAACCCCTGATTGGATTACATTGAAGCTTGGCAGGACTGATCAGTACCAAACCTAGATGCGGATATCGTTGTCCTGTTCTGGATGTATGATATTTGGTGGAGTTGTGGTTCTTTAAACGTTTTAATACACAAACTTTGTCAAGATTAGTTCTCCCCAATCACCATTCGGCTTTCAACGAAACTTGGCTACGTATATCATTGTCGTGTTCCGATCGAATGATTTTTGGCGGAGTTATGGCCCTTTGAATGATTAATACACAAGCTTTGTCCCTACTATTCTCCTGATCCCTGGCCGGATTTCCATGAAAACTTGGAAGAGATGACTATTATTAAGCCTAGTTGCATGATTTTTAGCGGACGTATCGCCTTTTCCCCATGTGGAAGTAGGGGGAAGGGGATGTGTTTTTACTAATAACCAAACCCTAGTTCTAAACGTATACAATGTTAGAGGGTTAACAAAACCATACTGATTATTAAGCTGAACTTAACACAACTGTTTATAATAGTTATTCTTATAACTGAATGCATAAATTGGGACATCGTGCCACTGTTATCATATTGTAATTTAACTCAAAACGAATATATTACCTCTAAACAGCGCGGTAAAACTCACTAAACAAGTGTTCTCAATATCCTTAAATATGCTTTGTTAAACTATCCATTACTGAGATATCGATCTCCAAAAACATTGATTCTGATTCTTCGTAAAGGTTGTTCCGTTGTACGAATACCTGTTGGCGTTGTATGTTTTGTGTAGGTCAAGAGGATGGAGTTGCCATTTTAACTCTGAGACAATCTCTGTAATGTATTAGATAACAAAATGAATATGCTTAAACAACTTTCACATCTCATAGAAGCTGTAAGAACGGTAATGGTCAGCAATAAATATAATTAAAAAAATGTATGTAAACAGGGTCGCATAATAATGTTACGGTCCAATGACACGGAGCCTATAGCATCAGTTCGGGCGGTACTCTATTTATGTGTTATAGTCAGGCATTTATAAATATCAGAACACACTTTCCAGTCACCAAGATTTTAATTGTATATACCAATTCGAAATAAATGAAAAGTAGATGAAACGTATCTCTTATCAAGTACAGTCCTATTTAAATTTGTCTTAATTCTAACAGTTAAATAAAACAGAATTCAAATTGCCAAAACATAAATCTAGCGGACTGGTGATTGCAAGCTTAAAAGTGCCTAAAACATAGACATGACTTCAACTCAAGAATTGCTTATAGACCCCCCGGACCACCGAGCGGGCCCATTTTATAGAGGATCTCCTCTCGCGGCAACAGCCGTGAGAATCTATCCAGACTGGGACATGGTTCCTGACTTATTGCCGCTAATCTAGCCAACATTCAATCACTTGTGACACAAGTATGTGGTTCAGCTTTTGATCAGATACAAATTATACTCATAAATAGCAGCTATATGGCTATAAATGACAACAGAGTCAGTGCTACCGGTCTTTTTAATGAGCTTGTTGGACATATAATGTAGAATGATGACTACGACTTTCATCTCTCGATTTCAAATGATTGTATTCATACTAAAATCTATGATAAGAGAGATGATTTCAATTTTAACATCGTTAACTATCCACACCTGGATGGATATGTACCTCGTGCTACCTCATACGGGGTGTATATCTCCCAGCTCATTCGATTTGCTAGAGCGTGTTATGATGTTATAGATTTCAATGATCGAAATCAAGTTATTACAAGTAAACTTCTTCAGCAGGGATTTCGTTATCACAAACTACGTAGATCTTTCTCTAAATGCTACCGCCGCAACGAGGGCCTGCTGGAAAAGTACAACACAAACCCTAAAACACTTCTGCGACTAGGCATATCACAACCCTCATTTTATGGAGATGTGGTCTATAAACTTCGAAAGTTAAAGGGTCCGACGGTTTTCCTGACCGCTTTACAAATTTAATCAGGAAGTTCGTTAGAAACCCTTTGGTTTTACAGCGCACTGCATGTTTAGTGACTGATCCCTCTTCAGTCAGTCAGTTCGCTTTATTTTTCACTTGTGCGATGACTGGACTACCTCTTGGGACTCTATGATTGCACCTACTGAAACCCCAACTAAGGCAGGTGGGTGCATGAGCTTTCGTCCCCCGGGTTTTCTGGTCGTACCCTAGATTGGTTTTCTCTTTAGCTGCAACTACTATGGTTGTTCAGTACGATTCTGGATACATCCTGAGATGTTTATTATTTTGTACGTGTTCTTTAGTTAGTTTATCTGGATGTGGACTTTATTTTTAGAGAATTCCTTTTGATGGGATGTAGTTTGGTTTACACTGTCTTGTCTATTTGGGCGCTGAAGACATAGCGAGGATTGTGCACATATAAAATCGATTCAAGCTAACCAGTAGACCTTATTGCATACTGACCGTTCCAAGTCGGTAACCCTGTCTTCACCACCCTTTCTGTTGTTTTCCTTGTCTCTTTCATTGTATTATCAAGTCCTTGTTTGCAGTACAGTGCGGACCTATGATGCCATTGAGTTCGGACGTTGCGGTTTCTATTGGACCCTTTATCTCATTTTAGGTGTATATTCTCAGTAAACAGCACATTAGATATTAATTGTATGGCTGTATTTATGTAACTGACCGACTTAAATGCACGCACGTGTCGCACAGCTGCCTTGAGCCAAGTACTGATGCCGCTAACAACAGTTAAGAGTAATTTAAATGATAAATGTATCCAATCTTGGTTTAGTGACATACATATCCTACGTACATGTTTAAACTACAGAATGTACAAGAAAGAGTTTGCTTCGAGCAGTATTTGATTCATTTGCCGCTTGGTTGGACTACTACTTTATGTAAATTCCGTTACATTAACCATAACATGTCTATAGGAAAGGGAGACATTTAAATATTGAAAGAAATATACGTACCTGTACGCTTTGTAATGATCATTTGCTGGGCGACGAGTTTCACTTTCTATTTATTTGTTTTTTGTAAACACTTTGCAAGTGACAGATACAATATATTAGTCCATATATTTGCAAACATCCAACTACTGTTAAATATGATTTGTTAATGAACAGAAAGGATAAGAGTACATTAATAAAATTAGTCAGATTTTGTGAACTAATTCTTTAAACTTGTAAATTATGCATATGTTTTATAAAACTACAGTAAAAGCTGTTTATTTTCTTATAGAATATAGATATTTAAATTACATGTATATAATTTATATAATATAAATTCATACACGCAGTATATTCTTAGTCAGAATATAAAAGAAAATCTAGATAACCATAATACATTACTGACGGCTGGTAATGCGATGGTTATGTGAATTATTATGGAAATAGCTTCGATAATGTTCTGTTTTCTGCACAAATTAAAATTAATGTCAGATGCACTTAATGAGCCTTGAATAATAAATAAACTTGAAACTTGAACTTGAGTTGTTTTTTTCAATTTCATTTTTATCGGTATGGATGTATGTATGACTGTAACAGGAGGCAACATGACCATCGGCTGTAAAGTCTGCATTCCCGACACGGTAGATAGTGTCAGCAACGATTTCTCAATTTTTTCCCTATCAGTAGTTCGCGTCAGTCTTCCCATATTGCCTAATGACCTTTCCAAGTCGGCAACCCTGTCTTCACCACTAATTATGTTAGGTTTTGTCTTTTTCATTGTATACTTAATGTTCTCTTTGTTTGTGGTACAATGCAGATCTACGGTGACCTTATGATTTCTATAGGATCTTTTTTTTCTAGTTTGTGCATTGAACCCATCAACGCTGATGTGTTCCCGATTTCACTATAAATGAGTTTAAAATCAAATTCATGTTCAAGTCGGTTTGCATCCATGTTTTCTTCTAATATCACTGTATTTTAATATCCCAATGTTTCACTTTTTTGGGCTATCCAATGTTATTAATGGCAGATGAAACGCGACAGGTAACAACTACCAATGTAAATGTAAGGCACTGTACAGGCAAGTATGCAATTCAGAACTGCAGTTAGTACGGATAATGACTATACTCATGAAAATAATTTAAGGAACACAAAATAGAATAGTAATAAATAATTAATATTTAATATCACGGATGTGTGCAATGTAACAACTGTGAAAAAATACAAACACTGACCAATTGCAAACAGGCAATAAACTGTTCAATTACACCACTTTAAAAAATGACCAAAATCTAAACATGGTCCTTACAATATTTTCAGGAATATACTACAAACGTAGATCCCTTAGATGCAAACGATAGCGAAAAGTAGCAGATTCCGTTTGCGTCTTTTGAGGGTAGACAAACTTGTAATAGTTAAATGTGTCACATTAAATGCACTGCTAATTTTTCTCCCAATATACATAAAATGACAATTCTATTAACACGTGCTATTTGTAAACAAAATTATATATCTTCTAAGGCACATATATGTTTGCAATTTCTCTGTTCACTTATGTTAGTTATGATTTTTATAATGCAACATAATGATTTAATAAAATATTAAAATAAAAAGATAAATAAAGTGCTCCTCCCCACTATCATCGGTAACAGTTTTTTTTTTATTTTAAAGCCAGTAGATTGGGATTGATGATCCCAAAGGACCAATAATTAATAACACATCTGAATTGTAGTATGGACGACTTTTTACAGACGCAACACGGCACTAAACGCTAGTGTGAATGTCAATAACTACTGTAAATGTGATCCCTCGGAAGCAACAAACGCAAACAAGATAGAAAGTAGTATACTTGATTTTACTGAGTCTATTCATGAGACCCCAAAGGTATCATTTGTCAGATTCAAATATAAAATTAGAACAGGAAATGTGTATTTCACTGAACACAGTCAATCAAATACACGCATTGAAAAACCCAACAATTACAAAAAAAGAAGCAAAGCATGTGAGATCACAAACACAAACGTGTTGACAATTTCATTTTTTTTATGTTATTATTCCTTTTTTTTAACATTGTATCCCATTTTAATACAATAATGTACAAAAGCAATAATAATGAAATTTAATTCAACAATAAATTACTATGTAATAGAATAGAAATATATAGATAGAAAGGTAGAAGATAGAAAACATTAGTACGAGTTGAAAAAATCCTTAATCCAAAGGTTATACAAAAACATGAAGTCTCCAAAGACATCGCATGGTACATAACTGGAGAATGTAATATACTTATATGTAGGTGTGTGATTTTATTAAATTCGTAACGAAGTAATGGATACATTCAATAAATAAGAAGTTAATATCTCGTTCATAAGTTTTAGGTTATATAAACAAATTGATGGAAATAAAATTAGATATTAAAGTCAAACAGGAAATGTGTAGAATACCATAGGTCACTCTATATTGTATAATAACACGTCCGCTATATATTGCATATATATGAGTAAAATGCAAGATATGACAGCACAAACATAAAATGGTTGGAAAAAGAGCTACCGCCTTGGAACGATCCGTGGCACAAAAGGCCGCTGTGGGATTTTGACCAGGTTCTAGGGTGCACCAAACCTCATTCTTTCCCTATTATCATACCAATAAAACGGGAGAGTGTACAAAAAGATATCCCCGCCAGATGTTATTCTCAAATAACAAACAAGACAGCGATATTATAGTCAATATAATAAATAAATTATCATGATTTTAAATATATATATATAAAAAAGCAAGCTTAGAAAACCATGAAACAAGTACTCAGTGACCGTTAAGGTTTAAGATCCATTTTAATATAATTTTAAAATGAAACTAAATATAACATCCTTTTCGATAGTTTTTCACACTTAACATGCTATGCTTAAGCTACCAAACTAAAATACCATCTTGGTTTGATCGAAACATAAGCCTAACTGTGTATATCATCACCCTATTTCATGTGAATGCTTTTTGGCGGAATTATGGATCTTTAAAGGTTTTAATACACATATTAATGTGTTTGAACTATTTCTCCTGAGCCCTTGCCAGGATGTCAACACAACTTTTAAGGGATGATCAGCACCAGGCGTAGTTGTGCATAATTTCACCATGTTCCGGTTGAATGTCTGTTGACGGAGTTAGTCTTTTAAAGGTTTTACTATACAAACAATGTCCGGACTAGTTCTCCGGAACCCCTGGCCGGATTTCAGAGAAACGTTGCCGGGATGATCAGTACCAAAGCCTAGTTGTGCATATCATCACCGTGTTCCGATTGGCAGATTTTTGGCGGAAATATGGCCTTTTACAAGTTTTAATACACAAACTTTGTCCGGACAAGTTCTGTTGACCCCTGTTTGGAGTTGGACGGATTTCATATTCATATATCAAGTTAATACGTGTGTGCAATGTAACAACTGTGAAAGAATACAAATACTGACCAATTGCAAACAGGCAATAAACTGTTCAATTACACCACTTTAAAAAATGACCAAAATCTAAACATGGTCCTTACAATATTTTCAAGAATATACTACAAACGTAGATCCCTTAGATGCAAACGATAGCGAAAAGTAGCAGATTCCGTTTGCGTCTTTTGAGGGTAGATAAACTTGTAATAGTTAAATGTGTCACATTAAATGCACTGCTAATACTTCTGCCAATATACATAAAATGACAATTCTATGAACACGTGCTATTTGTAAACAAAATTATATATCTTTATAAATTCTAAGAGTGGACCTTTGGAAACGGCCGAACACGACACATACGAAACAAACCTAGTTGTGCATATCGTCGCCGTGTTTCGATTGAATGATTTTTGGTAGATTTTTGTCGGAGTTATGGCCCTTTAAATGTTTTAATAAACAATATACTTTGTCCAGACTAGTCTGTTCTGAACTCCTGAACGGATTTCGGCGAAACGTAGGAGGGATGATCAGTTCGTAGCCCAGAGTGACAAGGGAGACCGTATCCTTGCGGTTCTTTATGCGTTGATTTTATCCTTGCCGAATCAACAGATGTTTTATCGACAAAATTAGTAGACCTTTGTTTTTTATTGGATTTTGCTAATCTACGGAACCCACAGATAAGTTAGTTTGCTGCTTTACATTTAACAAATGAAAGATATATACGATGAAGCTTGTTATCAAAGTATCGCGAATGTCGAGAAATTTTGACAAAGGGGAGAGAAAATCAATATGTTTTCCATTAGAAGAACAAAAATCAAAATCATATAATAGAACAAATTATGAGTCATCTACATGCATACAATTCAATCGACTCTTTTAGAGTACGGCATTCTTTACAATATGGACACCACATCCTTGTGTCGCCACCAATTTATTATTTATATAAACTTTCAGGTCAATGGAAAAGCAACTTTGGATCGGCGTTTGTTTTCTGTCGTAAATAAATTAACCATTATATAATATATGCAAACTGGCATCTATGTATATATTCATATAAGCAACATTAAACTAGACTGAACTCGTTCTTTTATTTTTATCATCAGGTTTATATAAATATTTAGGCCCCTAAATGACGATAAATATATTTATTGTCCCATCATCAGCCATGACTACCAATACTGAGCTGTTATATGTCATAATAGATTCTATACAACAGTGTAGGTGTAGGAGATTTTCAGATAAGGGTGGGGTGGTTGTTGGGAGGATTGCTTGGTGGGTGTTCGCGGCAAAAAGAACATTTTAAAATAAATGATTACTTCCTTACCCCGCAAATAGCCTCTCCATCACCCCCTCCCTCCCCCCCCCCCCCCCCACACACACACTGATTATTGGGGGCAATAGAAGTGAGGGGTCTGGCCTGTTTCTACGCCCATGTAAAAATAACTCAAAATAAACCAAAATCTTCTTACATATAATTCATACATCAATTTAAGCGATATAAGCTTGATACAGTTGTAAACAGAATTGACGATTAACGCGTAGTGAACTCATTTGCAGTCTATATTTAGACAAGTTGATTATATTTAAAAAGTGCACACTGGTTAGGTCTTCTATCCTGGCCAAGTATTTAAAATGTCTGAATGTTGTTTTACGACTCATGAACATAATATACATGAATATCTTTTTAGAGAGCCCCAAAATGTGGGGAGGACACAAAGGAATATCCGGGAACCTGCCCTTTATTTTGACGTTAATTCCATGCATAGTATTGAAAAGATACTACGTAGAATGTCTTAGGTTTCCGAATTAGAGTTGGAATGTACTATGAAATAAAGTCACTATATACTTCAAAGTATCTCAAGAACAAATCCGTTACTTCAAAAAGCTTACATTTTAGTGTGATAGACTGAATGTGAATTTGCATGATTAACAGATTAGTCATGCAATTGAAAATTATAACAATATTTCGGCATTAGAGTATCATAAATCTTACTCGACCACTTTACATGTTTGATAAACTATTTTCAGTTCACATCAGTATAGTAATTGATGTAAACAAGCACACCTGCACATTTACCGACCCTTTCTCTTTCGTTTTCATAGATAGTAATTAAAGCCATGTAATATACCATGTAGTAACACTAATTTAATTCTGCAATGCTGACAAACATAAGCAGGATGATAAAAATGTGTCTCCAGTTCAAAGCCAGGGAATATTAACTTATCTGATTAAATGATATGCAAACATAGCACATATTCAACAGTATGAATACGAACAGGTAACATACTGAAACTTTCAATAGTGATTTAACTAATCAATAGTATTTTTTAAAAATAAATGTGATTAATAAAACAAACACAGGTTCATTATCAGATATGGTAATGCATGATATCTGTTTTTACGGATCTTCATTAGCATGAAAATGTTTTCAATCATTTCACATCGACAATCAGAAAGAAAAACAATTATTTTGATCTCCATATAGCCGATGAAACAGTGTTTCCCCCCACAAATAACATTATCTCAGATACTGTTTAAAACAAACGGATACTAACATGTGTACCTCACCGGATGATCCTATCAAAAAGATTTCTACCGAGGCCACTTTCGAAACATTCAAGCCAAAGGTTTTTGTCTGGAAAGTATATCAAACATATGTAGCAGTTCGTGTACTGCGAAGGTGGCGAGCCAGTCCATGTGAATGAACTTTTGCTGTTATTGGTAATAAATACAGAAAATGGGATCCTGCAGAAGTAACGAACACAAACAAGAGAGGAAAGTTGCAGACTCGAGTTACTTAGTCTGTTTATGAGAGGTAATGCACGATGCAAGCAACACATCTAAATCTCCAACCCCACCCCACCCCATACCACACACCTAGATATTGTGCTCATGTTCTCCGTTAGATAAGCTTGATTTCTTTTTCTCCTTAAGCCGTGGAGTACCTACTGTAACCCCAACTAAGGGAGGTGGTTGCATGAGCTTTCGTTTTCTGGTCGTACCCTAAATTGGTTTTCTCTTTATCCCTAACTACTATGGTTGTTCAGGTTATTCTGGATACATCCTGAGATGTTTATTATTTTGTATGTGTTTCTTTAGTTGGTTTCTCTGGATGTGAACTTTATTGTTAGAGAATTCCTTTTGATGAAATGTAGTTTTGTTTACACTGTCTTGTCTATTTGGGTGCTGAAGACAGGATAATAGCGAGGATTGTGCGCATATAAAATCGATCCAAGCTAACCAGTAGGCCTTATTGCCTACTGACCGTTCCAAGTCAATAAAGAAGGCTAAAAATATCGGACAGGGAAAGCAGCAATCAAGGACGACAGTCAACCACAAAACACAAAAACAAACACGCAAACAGACAAACGAAAAGGCAAAAGTAATAAAAAAATACAAACGACATCACAAACACAAAAGGGTTGACAATAGGGCTACCGCTTTGGAACGGTCAGTGGCAAAGTAGGCCACTGGGGGTTTAAACCGGTTCTAGGGTGCACCAAACCTCACACTTACCCTACTGTCATCCCATTAAAACAGGACAGTGTAAATAAAGAAATCCAGTAACCCTGTTTTCAACACCCTTTCTGTTGTTTTTCTGTCTCTTTCAATGTATTATCAAGTCCTTGTTTGCAGTACAGTGCGGACCTACGATGCCATTGCGTTCGGACGCTGTGGTTTCTATAGGACCCTTTATCTCAGGCTTCATAAAGCTTGCAGGCGTTCTGTAACGATTGCATTGGTATTGTTCTTCATTTCTTCTCGATATTGACATTTCAACTTTGAATTTTGCCAATTTTCTGAAATGTTTTTAGTTATATATTTTATTATGATGTTTTAATTTCTTGCAAAAAATAGATAAATCAATATATTTATGACAAGTAAGTTAGATCTAATAAGTTAACACCTTGGCAAAATTGTTGTCCTATCGAAAGTGATGTGTTTTAAAAATGTCTAACTGCATTATCTTTTTTAGAACAGATACGTTACCATTTTGCATAGATACGTTACCAGTTTCCAAATTACCTGATATATAGTTTTGGCAATATTTATCGGGGGATTGGGACCGGTGAAAATAAAAATGTTATATAAGAAAATATGTACGTCCCATGGCAAACACACGAAAAAGAAGGTATCGTCCCATGTTTATTTGCGACAAAAAATGTGCCTGTCCAATATCATTTTGCATCGGACCCAACACCCAGATAAATATTTCATGTTCCATAAGCACCCTTTTATGGTCTAAGATCACTGCTTCAATATTTGTGTCCTTGAAAGTTTCGGCAAAAAAAAAAAGACTTAAAAAGGTGTACCTCAAGCAAGCGGAATAAAAATATCGTCCCATGGTTTGTTGCGACAATATGTACCGGTCCCATTGCTTAACCTTTCGGGGCGAATCTAGTGGGCTTGTAGTGGCGAAGGAGTCGGTGCGCGCCCCCTTAAGACCTGCCAAAAAGCACCCAAAACAAAGTATTTTTGCCATGTTTTATGCCCCCTCAAAATGCCTACGAAATGGCAAAAGACGTTTGTTGTTTTTTTTGCTTGCTTTTTGCTTGGGTTTGTGTAGCCTTAATGATGACTTTCGCTTCCTATTGCGTTTGGTTCTGAAATCAAATGGATAGCCACGAAAAAGACTTTATTTTATAATGTATACAAATCTACGGTATGGGTGTGATGTGAGATATGCTCGCTTACATTTTATAAGTATAAATCTCTCTCCCTCTCTCTCCGTCTGTCTATCTATGTCTCGCTCTCTGCACTTATATATGAAGGATGCGCAAACCCCTAGCAGATAATCCTAACAAAATCCCTTTGTGTAAATGAAATTTGTTTTTGAGATAGCGTGCACTATGATGTGATGTGTTCTTGTGTTGTGGATATTTTCAGATAGCGTGCACTGATGATGTGATGTGATGTGCTAGTGTGTTGTTTATTGATGACGCGTGTCTGTTCTCAGTGCAAATGTATTTTGTTTTTGAGATTGCGTGAACTGATGATATGATATGCTATTGTGTTGTTTATTTATGATATCTCTCTTGCTTTGTGTTTGTTTTACAGTAGGCCACATTGTAAATAAGTACCTTGTAGAATAATTTGCATTGTCTTAATGTGTTGCCTTCTAAAAATAAAGAATTTATTATTATTAGTAGTAGTAGTTGTAGTAGTAGTAGTAGTAGTAGTATTTTACCATTAGTAGTAGTAGTATTAGTCGTCGTAGCAGCAGCAGCAGCAGCAGCAGTAGCAGTAGCAGTAGCAGTAGCAGTAGCAGTAGCAGTAGCAGTAGCAGTAGTAGTAGTAGTAGTAGTAATAGTAGTGACAGTATTAGTACGTATATAATGTTAGAGGGTTAACATTAACATACTTATTTTGAAGCTGAACATGAAACAACTGTTTATAATAGTTATTCTTATAACTGAATGCATACATTTGGACATCTATCATATTGTAAGTTAACCCAAAACGAATATATTACCTCTAAACACTAGGTAACACTCACTAACCAATCCGTTCTCAATATCCTTACGTATCATATGTTTTGATAAACTATCCATTCTCTGACCTACTAATCATCTCCTAAAACATTGATTCTGATTCTTCGTAAAGCTGTTGTTCCGCTGTACGAATACCGGTTGTCGTTATATGTTTTGTGTAGGTCATGCGGTTTGGGTTGCCACTTTTCAGATGGTTTCAAACTCTGTGACAATCTCTGTAATGGATTAGATAACAAAATTAACATGCGTAAACAACATTCACATCTCATAGAACATAAATGGTCAGCAAGAAATATATTTATAAATATTTAAACAGGGTCGCATAGTAATGTTTCGGTCCAATGAAATGGAGCCCATCGCACCAGTTCGAACGATACTGAAGTTATTTATATATTTGTGTTAATGAAATCGGTCGCCTATGTATGTACGAGGAATTATGTCGCGTTAAACACATCAACTGTTTCTACTTGTATCAGTGATATACACTTCTCAAAACTGCTAACTACACCGCTACGTTTTGGGTTATATATATCGATGGGTTGAATGTTTTTCAATAAAATAAAAAGGAAATACCAATTCAATCATTTTTACATCATTTCATTTTATTTTTTTCATGGGCAATGCTAGAACTAAACCACAATCAGCAATTACAAACGACCCATGTAAACACTAAAGTCACACTTTTCATTTCTTGTTCATAAAAGTGTGACTTTAGTGTTTACATGGGTCGTTTGTAATTGCTTATTGTGGTTTAGTTCTAGCATTGCCCATGAAAAAAATAAAATGAAATGATGTAAAAATGATTGAATTGGTATTTCCTTTTTATTTTATTGAAAAACATTCAACCCATCGATATATATAACCCAAAACGTGAGCGGTGTAGTTAGCAGTTTTGAGAAGTGTATTATGCTCAACAATCTAGTGAAACACTAGAAACACCACGTCCCTAGACTCATGACATGATAGCCCACCCAGTCGCAATATCCTGACACCGCGCTGACCAGTCATAGCACTACGCATTATATGTTGAGAGACGAGCAAGGACGCTACCTTGACCCAGTTGGGATTTGAACACAAGACCTTCCGTATGCGAGGCGTACACGCTACTATTACACCACCGTCTCGGTATGAAATTGGTCGCATAGTCGTTACATGGTCAACTGATATAGATATTGTAACAAACATTTACAATACACACATTGATAGTTGCATAAAAGAGTACATTGCTGACAGCAATAATTTAACAGATGTCAGTATTGACAGATGCCAGACAGGCATACAATTCTATAACTAGTAATACGACATTTCCGTTAACTGTTTACATAACAAATTCTAGGGGATGTGTATTTTCTGCATAAAAGGCCAGAAAAAAGGAATGCCGATCAGTTTGACATTAAAACTGCATATATGTTTTATCATACATTTCCTCACATCCAGGTAAGACTTATTTTTATTCTTATTTGTTAAATTTGACATTTATCTTTTGTTGAAATTGTATATTTACAAATGTCTGATTATGCACTGTCCATTGGCTTCTTGTGAAACTAATTATTCTTTACCTTGATGCAGAAACGTTTTAGGAATAATAGAAATGCGATATATAGTTCATTGTTGTTTTGTTGTCACTAATGTAAAACCGTTCAAATCAATCCATATGCAATGAAGATAAATGATGAATTGCTTAATTTATTTCACGTACTGCTACTAAATTTAGTTTGTACCTTTGGCCAAGCAGATTACACTAATGAATTTGATAAGTACTTTGATGAAATAGATTATTCAAGTTGCTGGTATTGATAATGAGCTGATCATTCAATATACATGTCAATATATATGTTTCTACATTACGTGAGTGTGTGTTGCAACTTTTGTTGAAATTTAAAATATATGTGTATGTTTTGAATCATAGAATAAGATGAATGCACATATCGTCTGAGTATGTTGACATATGCTTGTGTTATTTATAATAGTCTGACATTAAAACTGGCCTTCAGCATATAATCCCCCATTGCTGCGCTAAACTCTAAATACCGGTAACAAACAGCTGGTACACCATCATCGCAACAGTCCAAACTGTACTCTATTACGCAATTCAGTCAACCGATATCATATCGCAACTTGTTCAACGGCGTTAACGGTAATAAACATATCTTATGGTCTGTACAACCTTACCTCTAAAAACGTATGCTTATCTCTGTTCTGTAGCAGCTGCTTAATAGCGACGATAATGACAGGAATGATTGGTATCAACGCAATTGTCCAGCCTAGAATCTGCCCGAACACCGGATATCTGTACTTCCCGATAGACGGCGGTGCGTAGGTAATCATGGATGATATCAAACACAGCTAGAAGTACACACAATATAATATTTTAGAATACAAATGGATATTTATCTTGTCTGTCTGT
Organism: Cyrtodaria siliqua; assembly: GCA_037043455.1. Lineage (NCBI taxonomy): Eukaryota > Metazoa > Mollusca > Bivalvia > Adapedonta > Hiatellidae > Cyrtodaria > Cyrtodaria siliqua. The sequence goes on from JAWPHD010004689.1 coordinate 74,739, forward strand.
TTTGTAAGCGTTTCTTGTTCAACCAAGTGTGCCTCCAGCCACCGTATACGAGGTGGTACGTGCTGATCGATCGTTTGTATACAGTGTGTGTTGTTGTTTAAATAGTGTTATACAGCAATTCATTTCGGACAATACCTAAATGAGGATATGCTGTTATACATTCGCTACGTTACCTTTTACATGTATGTACAGACCCAGTTGCGTTCAAGTACCCCAAAAATGCATTCCGTTTGCGTTTCGTTTGCGTTCCGTTTGCGCTCCGTTTGCATTCCGTTTGCATTTCATTTTTATGAATGCATTTTTTAAAATGCAAATCAATTGCGTTTTTGAATGCATTCAGCGTTTACAAACGAAACTTTGCGTTCATTTAAATCCACGGAACGAACGCAACATAATGTGTGCGTTTAAATGCACAAACGGAGAAAATGCACTTGCGTTCGTTCGTTCAGCGTTTACCAATCGCAACATTTCTGACGATTAAACTACGCATGGTATCCACCCATGTGGTTCTTACCACGAGTCGGCGACTAATGTTTGTGATCATATTGAAGAATATATCCTTTGGTTGACATTATTTGGTGGTGCACATTGATGATTCTGTTTTCTTCCGGGTTTATGTTATTTTCAGAAAAAAATTAACAAACATGACACTATATAAAAATATGCCGTCTGATTTTAACAACATTATTTCAGTTTTATAATGAAATAATTTAAAATTTATGCCACACAATAAATACATTTCCTATTTTAAATCGGTAAAAATGAAAGTGTGTACTCGTGCTTAAAAAACACCATTTACACAGTGTGTTTCTTTAAATTAAGTTACTGCAAAACGCACTTCGTTTAAATCGAGACTTCAATTATGTACTCAAAAGGATAATATTGAAAATTATCCGAAATACACGAAATGCATTTGCGTTCGTTCCGTTCGTTTCGTTGCGTTCGTTTCGTACGTTCCGTTCTTTTTGAGCGTTTAGCGTTTTAAAAAATGCACTCATCGTTCGTTCCGTTCGTTCCGTTCGTTTTCAGCGTTAAGCGTTTTAAAAAATGCATTCATCGTTCGTTTTTTAAAACGCTGAACGCTGAAAACGAACGAAACGAACGCAACGAACGAAATGCATTTTTAAAATATAGATCGTGCAACGTTCATTCTGCGTTCGTTCTGCGTTCATTCTGCGTTCATTTTCCGTTCGTTCAGCGTTCGTTCTGCATTTATTTGGGGTACTTGAACGCAACTGGGTCTGTACATGTAGGTACTACCAAGTACATATTACTATCAAGACAATTCAAAACACACACGTTTGCAAATAATGTTGAAAACTTATGTTTTCACCAAAGGTATCATTATATGGTATGTGGTAACAACAACTATTCATTTTTGGTCTTATATAATATGAATGAAAAGATTATTTGATAAATTTATAAAATCATCGGTACAATACGATCAAACTATCCTATAATTTGTCAATTTCTTAAAACTTCGATAATATTCGAACTTTTAAATCAACAATTATATTTTTACCTATGATCATATTTAAATTGCTAACACAGTTTTAAACAATTATGATATGCATTTTGTGAAATTATGTGGTTTAAGGTAAACTCTAAGGCAATAGAAACATATAGGTTTAAAATTGGAAAATAGTGGACACCTAATTCGATCATGTAATTCACCGCGTGAAATTGGAGATGATTATTTTTAAATGCTTTCTTTCTAAATAACAGTTTTATATAATTCAATCACGCATTTTTTTAATGATAATCACTTCCGCTGAAAAAGAACATTATGCAAAAGTGTTACGTTATAAATTAAACACGTCTTGTTTAAAGGTGTGCATTTACTATCAGATACATTTAAGACAATTCAATAGAGTACATACCGCTAGAGCTGTCGGCGTCACAAAGCACCAGCTAATTCTCATAAACAAAGGTATGTCTCTGCCAATCATTAACCGGATATCTCGATTAAACCGTTCAGCACCTTAAAAGTAAGTACATGCATTCACAGAACATAATCCAAAACACGCTGTCAAAACAAACAACAGTTCAACTCCACACCAAGGGTAACGCCGAAAGGCGTTAAACCCGGGTTTTCCCCCAATGTAAAGATGAGTTATTTGAATAGTGTATGCAAGACGTTCACAGCAGAATTTGGTTTCCTATCAGCATACATTATTTGTGATACAACTTTGTTCAAGTTACTGACAAATTGGACGTAAACTCAAAACAAATTCTATGTAAAGAAACGTGACTAATTATGAACATATTCAAGGGGCTAATTCTGAAATGTTTTTTGTCCCTACCGCCCGCCATATTATACATATATGAATATAAAAAAGCCTAGAAAATCAAATCGAACAGGAACAATAGCATGATCTGAATTTACCTTTAATAGAGTCAATTTTTTGAAAACATATAAAGGTGTTTGATATGGACGGTCGATGAACATTTAATACAGCATTATCTATATGCATATATTGTACATATGCAATATTATTATAGGAAATATGAATACATTATAAGATGCATATGTTTGAGGCAGAACCATCGCAATACATTCGAAACAAACAGTATCTATATATACTGTACATATGCAATACATTCGAAACAAATATTGTCTATATATGCTGTTTATATGCAATGTTAAGAAATATAAAACACAGAAACAAACACGCAAACAGACAAACAAGAAGGCAAAAGTAATAATAAATACAAACGACATCACAAACACAAAAGGGTTGACAATAGGGCTACCGCCTTGGAACGGTCAGTGGCAAAACCGGTTCTAGGGTGCACCAAACACCACACTTACCCTACTGTCATCCCATTATAACAGGACAGTGTAAATAAAGAAATCCCCGCCATGATCTAATCTCTAACCAACAAGGCAGCATCAATAAGCAATATAGGTAAAACACGAATATGCTCGTGTAAATATAATACAAAAAAAAACAATAGCCTAGAAAGCCAAAATGAAGGTACTGAATGACTTGGCAGAAGCCAGAGCAACAAGAGAATAAACCATTAAGGGCACGACAAGAAAGAGCATAGACAAACATCAAACGCCACCGTCCCAATGGGCTTTAGTTAGGCGTCATCATAGGGTCCACAGCCTGTCCGGTCATCGTACAATTAAAGAGGAAAGCATAGTGGCGAACTGTAAAAGGGTCCACCACCAAGCATGCAGTACGTTGCAAAATTTTTAATATGTTTAACAAAGATAGTATGAAAGTGATCATGACCAAGAATCTTACGAAGTTTATAAATCACATCACCATAGAAATCAGGTTGTGATAGTCCTTGACGCAGAAGAGTCCTTTTAATTACTTTTATATTTGGAAAGAAGATCAGGGTTACGATAAAAAAAATTGCAAAGGTTTTACGAAGTTTATGGTAACGGTAACCCTGATTGAGATTACGAATATTAAAGTCCTCAACTCGAGTACAAGCTCTTGAAAAACGAATAAGTTGAGATACATACACCCCATAAGACGTTGCTCGGGGAACATCCCAATCCAAGTGGGTATAATTAAAAACGTCAAGATTAAAATCATCTCTCTTGTCATAAATTTTGCTAATTATTTCACTATTTTCAATCGAGACATCTAAATCAGGAAAAGAAGCGTTATAATCAGAAATATTGGCTTTGTTAAGCGGAAGTTTTTTAGGATAAAAATTATTAACCATAGTTGGAAATAAAGGGTTGTCAATGTTCAATATGTCATCCAGATACCGAGTATGTCATAAAAGGCCTCTATTACATATGCCTGGGTATCTGGTGAAAGACAACACGAAATCCCTTTCATAGCAAAATAAAAACAAATCTGCGACAAGTGGTGCACAGTTCGTACCTATGGATACCAACAATTTGTCTATAAACGGTGGTTCTATACCTGACGAAAATATAGGAAGATGAGTGATTCACAAACATCATAGCAAGTCCACTTAGTATAATTGTCTAAACTGCCATTAGTAAAAAAGGCTTTAATATTATTACATGCCACAAATGTAGTATTTTCTCTAGAGAATGTTTTTTGAATAAGAGAAATTAGCTCTTTATGTAGTTTATGTTTTGATAGAGAAATGATAAAACAGTTGTATAAGATCCTACTTACCATATACCCATCCAAAAATGAAACACTCTAAGACACCAAATACTGGAATCGCTAAACTTGCAATATACCAATCAACCAATTGGAAAATATATATGCCGCCCTTAAAAGAAAAACAACTATGAGTAGTAGAGATATTAATAAATATTATTAATTTAGTTAAAATCGTCTTGGCCCTTGTCAAACTTGTACGGAAGACAACGTACTTACGGACAAATAATTAATGACTAACATATATATAAGAGTATATATACAATTAAATTCAAACGTAACGGTATATTGGCTCACATCATTGTAAGAGCTTTACACAATCTATTGCAATATATGACATCATGAAAATCGAAGCCTATTAACCTATTATTCAGCCTAGCACTAACCTATTAATCACTAACGTTAGTACATTCAACACTTACCTGGAAACAGAACGGAATGCCAACAACAAAACCGACAATACAGGCAAACATGGAGACGAGAAACCGACGTTTACGAAGCTTCGGGAATATGTCCATGATACAAACTACGACACTCTCAACGTTGGAAAACTGGATCATAGAATAAAATAACGCTATTAAAATATAATGTTCGTGATTAAACAATACACATAACAATACAATATATACATGTATATATATTGTACCAAATCGGTTATACATATAGTATTAATAACTATAACAGTACTCAGAAATACTAAGAAATGTGCAAACAATTACAAGGTTAGCGTCAGAAATGATATAGCCCGACGCATGAGACTACTTCAAATTCAAGTAGAGTTGGTAACCTTCGGTAAAGCTTGATGTTTTCCCACATGTCACACAGCCCCACTGCCCACGCTAGGATGTATTTATGTAAACACACACAAATGACAATAAGCGTATTAAAATGATCTTGTAAACACAACTCGTACTGTCGCCACTGCTGACATTATTGCAACACTTTTTATTTCACTTCGTGCATAAAACCATACCATTAGTATATTATAATACCGATGTCGCTTCGTTGAATTTGTCCACCCTACATGCAAGAATTTGATGGATGTTACTGAGGCGGCGAATTGCAACGAGGCTCTGCTGTCAATAATGATTGGTAATTAGTTCGTGGCAAAGAATATAAAGGAAAGATCATAGACAAACATCAAACGCCACCGTCTCAATGGGCTTTAGGTAGGCGTCATCATAGGGTCCACAGCCTCTCCGGTCATCGTACAGTTAAAGAGGAAAGCATAGTGGCGAACTGTAAAAGGGTCCACCACCAAACATGCAGTACGTAGAAAAATGATAATGTCATAACCTCTTTTGATAAACTTTTTAACAAGTTTAACAAAGATAGTATGAAAGAGATTATGACCAAGAATATTACAAAGTTTATAAATCACATCACCATATAAGTCAGGTTGTGATAGTCCTTGTCGCAGAAGAGTCTCTAAATTACTTTTATATTTGGAAAGAAGATCATTTTATTTTGAATTCGAGTGCCTGCACCACAACAAACATCTCCAAACTTCTGACTTTTTGTCTAACTGCCGTTAAAGATCACGTTAAACTATATTGTGATAAAACTCTGGGATTAATTTATTTTGGTCAATAACAAATTCAGAAGACGCTCTTGATAAATGTTTCAATAAAGATCAAGTTTCATCAATAAGCACTTATGACTTCACTACACTATATACAACCTTACCACATCACCTTATTAAAAACAAGCTAATGTGTCTTATTAAATAAACATTCGCCAGAGAAAATACTACATTTTGGGCATGTAATAATATTAAAGCGTTTATTACTAACGGCAGTTTAGACTATTATACTATGTGGACTTGCTATGAAGTTTGTGAAGCACTAGCCTATTAGATAATGTTTTCGTTAGGTATGGAACCACCGTTTATAGACAAATTGTTGGTATCCCTATGGGTACGAACTGTGCACCACTTGTCGCAGTTTGTTTTTATTTTGCTATGAAAGTGATTTCATGTTGAGTCTTTCACCAGATACCCTGGCAGATGCTATTGAAGCCTTTAATTAAACCTCTCGCTATCTGGATGACATATTGAACATTGACAACTCTTTCTTTCCAACTATGGTTAATAATATTTGATCTAAAGAACTTCAGCTTAACAAAGCTAATATATTTGATAATAACGTTTCTTTTCTTGATTTAGATCTCTCGAGTGAAAATGGTGAAATAATTAGCAAAATCTATGACAAGAGAGATGATTTTAATTTTAACATAGTTAATTATCCCCTGTTCGATGGGGATGCTCCCCGAGCAACTACTTATGGGGTGTATGTGTCTCAACTTTTTCGTTTTTCAAAAGCTTGTACTTGAGTTGAGGACTTAATATTCGTAATCGTTGTATAACTAAAAAGCTACTCAATCAGGGTTACCGTTACCACAAACTTCGTAAAACCTTTGCTAAATTTTATTATCGTAACTCTGATTTTATTTCCAAATATAAAAGTAATTTAAGGACTCTTCTGCGACAAGGATTATCACAACCTGACTTCTATGGTGATGAGATTTATAAACTTCGTAAGAGTCTTGGTCATGATCACTTTCATGCTGTCTTTGTTAAACTTGTTAAAAGTTTATCAAAAGAGGTTATGACCCTATCATTGTGTAACGTTATGCTTGCCTGGTGGTGGACCCTTTTACAGTTCGCCACTATGCTTTCCTCTTTAATTGTACGATGACCGGAGAGGCTGTGGACCCTATGATGACGCCTACCTAAAGCCCATTGGGACGGTGGCGTTTGATGTTGTTTGTCTATGATCTTTCTTGTCGTGTCCTTAATGGTTTATTCTCTTCTTGCTCTGGATTCTGCCAATATGAGATATAGGGTCCTATATAAACTACAACGTCCGAGCGCAAAGGCGTCGTAGGTTTGCACTGTACTGCAAACAAGGACTTGAAAATACAACGAAAAAGAAAAACAAAAACAGAAAGGGTGGTGAAGACGGTGTTACCGACTTGGAACGGTCAGTAGGCAATAAGGCCCGAAGGTTAGATTGAATCGATTTTATATGCGCACAATCTGAGTACCTTCATTCTGGCTTTCTAGGCTAATGTGTTTTTGTATTATATGTACACGAGCATATGTGTGTAATACTTATATTGCCTATTGATGCTGTCTTGTTGGTTATGTATTAGATCGTGGCCGGGATTTCTTTATTTACACTGTCCTGTTTTAATCGGATGACAGTAGAGTAAGTGTGAGGATTATTGCACCCAAGAACCGGTTTAAACCCGCCAGTGGCCTACTTTGCCACTGACCGTTCTAAGGCGGTAGCCCAATTGTCAACCATTTTGTGTTTGTGATGGCGTTTGCATTTAATATTACTTTTGCTTTCTTGTTTGTCTGTTTGCGTGTTTGTTTTTGTGTTTTGTGGTTGACTGTCCTCCTTGAATGCTCATTTGCCTGTCCGATCTTTTTATATTTGTTTGTTAGAGAATATAACGGGGATATCTTTATTTACATTGTCCCGTTTATTGGAATGACAATAGGGTAAGAGTAAGGTTTGGTGCACCCTAGAACCTGGTTTAAACCCCCAGCCGCCTTTTTCCACTGTCCATTCCAAGGCGGTAGGGCAGTTGTTAACCATTTTATGTTTGTCTTGTCATGTCTTGCCTTATAATCGTCTTGTAATTGTTGCTTGTTTCGTGCGTGTTTGTGAATGACTGTGGTCCTTAAACATTACATTTCCTGTTCGTTTCTGTGCCTTTGTGTGGTTGACTGTGGTCCTTGAATGTAAGATTTCCTGTTTGCTTCTGTGCGTGTTTGTGTTTGACTGTGGTTCTTGAATGTTACATTTCCTGTTCGTTTCTGTGCGTGTTTGTGAATAACTGTGGTCCTTGAATGTTACATTTCCTGTTCGTTTCTGTGCGTGTTTGTGGATAACCGTGGTCCTTGAATGTTACATTTCCTGTTCGTTTCTGTGCGTGTTTGTGGATAACCGTGGTCCTTGAATGTTACATTTCCTGTTCGTTTCTGTGCGTGTTTGTGAATAACTGTGGTCCTTGAATGTTACATTTCCTGTTCGTTTCTGTGCGTGTTTGTGGATAACTGTGGTCCTTGAATGTTACATTTCCTGTTCGTTTCTGTGCGTGTTTGTCGATGACTGTGGTCCGTGAATGTTACATTTCCTATTCGTTTCTGTGAGTGTTTGTGGTTGACTGTGGTCCTTGAATGTTACATTTCCTGTTCGACTTTTATATCTATTTTAACTGACCATTCAACAGCATCCTTGTTATTTATTTAACTGAAGGTTTAAAATCAATCAAGCCTCGTTGAATCCGAATATGTATACCAATTATGACTCTTCAGTTTTCAACGGTTGATCACATTTAATTTATTTATAATAATTTAAATTCTAAATACCATCAGTTTTATAAATGCAGTTTGTACTATTTTCTATTAAGTTTAATTTATTAACATTCCAATCAGCTGAGCAATGATAATGTTAAGCATGTCTCTGTTCCACTATTTCCACCTTAGAGGCCAAGTAATTCTGAATACAGAACTATATCATGTATATGTAAATGGTCAAATTGCCCATGTAAGATACGTTTTAGGAAGCTTTATAAACAAACAAAATGACGCTGCATATGTACATTTATAGATGCTACACATGTGTATGAAAGTGGGGAAAACATCAGAAAATAAATCAGGGAAGTTAATTTGTCAGATTCCTTTAGGTGAAGGATAGCAGTCACTTTGCTTTCTTAAAGTTCTGCAGGGTACACAATAAATGAATAATTCATTTAATATATGTCCTTTGAAGATGTTACTCTGAATAAAAGTAAACGTATTGTTATTTTATGGAGAATATTTAAAAGTTACTAACCATGCTATCCAATCCCACTGTCAGAAGCATTAGGAAGAACAAACAAGCCCAGAACTGCGGCAACGGAAGACGAGCCAGAGCTTTGGGGTAGGCCACAAATCCTAGTCCAGGTCCTGGAAAAAACATAAACGCTACAAGTCCTTTATACAAACACGCAGTATTCCTGTTACTAACCATTTAAAGGAGCATACAGTATTCCTGTTACTGGTTCTTTCAGTAGCACACAATATTCCTGTTACCGGTCCTTTAAAGGAACACGCGGATATTCATGTTACCGGTCCTTTTCAAAAACACGCAGCATACATGTTACCGGTTCTTTTCAGGAACACGCAGTATTCCTGTTACCGGTCATTTTCAGGAACACGTATTATTCCTATTAACGGACCTTTTCAGGAACACGTATTATTCCCTATAATGGTTCTTTAAGAACACACATTATTCCTCTTACCGGTCCTTCAAAGGAACACACATTATTCCTGTTACAGGTTCTTTAAAGGGACACACAGTATTCCTGTTACCGGTCCTTCAAAGGAACACAAAATATTCCTGTTACCGGTCCTTTAAAGGAACAAACAGTATTCCTGTTACTAATCCTTTGAAGGAGCACATATTCCTGTTACCGGTCCTTTAATGGAACACAAAGTATTCCTGTTACCGGTCCTTTAAATGTACACGTGATATCATTTAACATTATTTCTGTAACCGGTTCTTTAAAGGAACACACAGTATTCCTGTTACTAATCCTTTAAAGGTACACGTGATATCCTTTAACAGTATTCCTGTTACTAATCCTTTAAAGGTACACGTGGTATTCTTTAACAGTATTCCTGTTACTTATCCTTTAAATGTACACGTGATATCCTTTAACAGTATTCCTGTTATCGGTTCTTTAAAGGAACACACAGTATTCCTGTTACTAATCCTTTAAAGGTACACGTGGTATTCTGCTTTTTTAACAAGTAACAAGTCCTTCACACTCCTACAGAAATGCCCAGAAATGTTACTCAGCCAGGTCGTGTTATTAAACAGTCATTTACTGTTTACAAATACAGCACTGGGCAGAGATATCAGGTTGCACTGTGGATGGAAAGTGAAAAGACAACAACAGATGGGAAGTTTGTGATTTGTAAAACTGCATGTATAAAGACAAATCACAATACCGTTTATTTATGAAATTTAATTGATAAAATGTATACTGTAATTATGACTATTTGTAATTAATTATGAATACAAAATAGAGCTACTTCCTATACTACTTCCTATAACAAACGTAACGGGAATGTAGCGACATAGCCAAACGGACTCTGTTATTGAGAGTTCTGAAAACATTGGGGAAAAAAAGTGATATAATTATCAAAATCGTATGATAAACAAAACAGATATGACCATTTGAAAGTTGTTCTAAAACGGATATGAGTTCATAGTTCCAAATTACCATATGTGGAATATTGATCAAATAAAATCTCTTCAAAGGAATGTAAAATCTTTTACCCAGATCATATAAACACTTTCCCTTAGCCTCGTCCGTCGGATAGGGACGTAAACCGGGCGGTCGCGTGTATCGGTCTATCCTCCGAGCACGTTAAAGAACCATAGGAATCTATTCGATAATAATAGTAGGGCACGGTTCCCGGATTCCTATGTATCCTTCCCCTCTGTCTGGGTGGCTCTAAATGACCTATACTGTGTTGATGAGCCGTTAAACAACATTCAATTCAATTAAGATCATATAAAGCATTACCGTCATTAAGTATACATATTGTTTATACTGTTGCTGTCATTTGTTCATAAAAATCAATAAATAGAGATTATTTAACTGTTGTGATCGATTAAAGGTAAATCCTTCACGAGCTAGAAGACGTGTGGTTCTTTTCACGAAAGAGCCTGTGCGAGTGAGGGAACAAGCAAAACACGTCTATCATCGAGTGAAGTATTTCCCTATAATCAAACACAGCAGTTATATAATCTGTTTATTACATTTTGATCAGTTTGGGCAATGATTTTAACCAAAATTATTGACTTTATTGAACGTTATCGGCGGATGACGTCGACGTCAGTAACACGTTATTGATGTCATAACTGAACGTCACAGTTAGTTATTTATGTGCTCGGAGTTACTTAATACTATTTAGCGATTATGAATATTCTTTCACTGAGAAATCCCAATCTTTCACCGAATTTAAAACTTTGATGTCATAGCTCTCAAAATGGTGGCTTTCATACCCGTTCCAACAGAATCTTCAAATGGACATATCTTCTGTGTTTATCATCTTATTTTGATAATTCTTTCACCCTTTTAAAGGTTTTACAGAACTGTAAATAATAATGCCGCTATGTAATAGATAGAGTCTGGTCTCAGCGAGTTGGCTTATTTAAACACCGAAATGGGCGTAGCCCATCGAGGTGTTTAAATAACCAACGAGCTGAGACAGACTCTATCTTTTTTATAGCATGGTGTACTTAGTAACACTGTGACGTCATAGTGACCGTACTCTAAATTCCAATATCCGGTAGTTTTAGCACGGCATAGCCACGCCCCTTTAGTTACCCTAAATTAAACGATTTAATGCTCTGCATTCATCAAAGGAAATGTCACCGACCATGCTACAAATTCCCTTCAATCACTGGTTTCAGTGTATACCACTTATACTATTTCTGTATTTACTTTATATGTAGTCAGTTTTGATTTTCAAAACTGGTTTAAATATATGACATATTCACTGTTGTATTACATTTTAAATTCAAATACAAACCTTTCTACAGAGTGTTCTATTGTTTAAAAAACGTTATTAAAGCTAAATAAAAGAAAATTTTTGATTTCCTACACAGATTCAACTATCTATAACATTTACTTTTACCATTATAGAAAAAATGGTTTTACTACTATTACAGTTAAGAACACATAGAAAAAACACACTGGGCATTTCAAATAGCCCTCTGTGTATAAGACAAACGTATTTTCACCTAAAATAGCTTGAACATCAGTCCCAATACATATGGGGAAAACACCTTAAAAAACGAGTTTTGAACTAATAATAGTAGAAACCTAAATACCCTTTGCAAAATATGAAGTAACATCCCAAATAGTATGTTTTTGTATATATTTAATTGGACACACGGCAATCTTGTTTTTGTCAAACGTAGGGCGTCTATCATTAGTTTACAACATAACTTGCATATTTGCAATCATTAATATTAATCAAAGTAAATTATTTTTACATAGTAATAACTATTGATAATATTTCACCACAAATATATTAAAGAATTGGTAGAATATTAAAGAAAATTACAATCTTTTATTTAATTATATGCAAGCAGTTTCAATGACAAAATAAGGCAATTATGATATCTTCAAAGTAGCTTAAATAACCTATTTAACTATTGTGAAACATGGGGTCTAGAGGTAAATACAGATAAATACAGATATAAAAATCGAACACGAATCGCAGCATTTAAGGACGACAGTCAACCACAAACACACACAGAAACAAAGAATAAATTTAAAGATGAAATAAGGCCAAATAAGACATCACAAACACAATATGGTTGACAATACCGCCTTGGAACGGTCAGTGGCAAAAAAGGCCGCTGGGGGTTTAAACCAGGTTCTAGGGTGCACCAAACCTCACACTTACAATACTGTCAACCCAGTAAATAAAGAAATCCCCGTCATGAACTATTCTCTATCCAGCAAGGCATCATTAATAGGCAATACAAGTAGAACACAAAGATGCGTGTATATATAAATACAAAAAATGTCCATATATGTATACATGTAGATGTTTGTTGTTTTTGTGTTGTGTTTTTGTGTGTTTTTCATCCGTGTTATCTGTATTTTCTCCCACAATATTTTATAAATAGATGAAATTGAACTAATCTTGTCAATGTGTTTAAATTATATTTGTAAATGGGTATATATATGATAAAAACGATGTAATAGCTTAAGTCAATACAAATTCTACTTTTTCTATCAAAAGTCGAGGTTTAATGAATGAATAAATCTCACGATTGCCTGTATTGCTTAATAAGATAAGTTTGACCACAATGGCCTGCAGTACTTTACTGGTTGTAAACTGGTACCACGTGGAGCAATAAATAATGGGTCATCACTGTTATAATGCAGTGAAATAATCAATTCCATGCAATCTTTATTAAACTCGTTAGAAGTTTATGCCAGTATAATTCTGAAACGCTCTGCAGCGTTTGATGTTTTTCTTAAATATTGTATTGTCGTAGCATTAACGGGTTGTTCTATTGTTGCTCTGACGTTTGCCAATTCATTGAATACATGAACATGTACATGTTGTACTGTTATATTAATACTGCATTGTTAGAGAATATAACCTAGCGGGGATATCCTAATCTACACTATCCTTTATAGCGGGATGACAATAGGGTAAGAGTGAAATTTGGTGCACCTTGGAATCTGGTTGAAACCCCCAGCGGCCTTTTTTTAGCTCAGACCGTTTCAGTGCGGCAGCCGTATTGTCAACTCGTTTATGTTTGTGATGATTTATTTTGCCTTTTATTCATAGTTTAGTTTGTTGTTTGTTTCTGTGCGTGTTAGAGCTGAAAATGGGATTAACAGTTTACATGTCTTTAATGTATATATATTATACCTGAATTCACAACCTCTTTTATTGGCAACTGGAGCTCATGGGAAATAAATCCCAATGTTGCGAATATAACAAATCCACAAAATATACTCGTCCCTTCACCAATAAAGCAAACTATAAGAGAATCCCTGAAAATTGAAACAAAATATCTGTGTAACTTGGTTCTATACACATCATTATCTTTATACAAATAAATAAAGTATTTTAATTTAATGCTTTTTAATTTAGTCTGTTACTTTTGATACACAGGCTTCATATCCTCTGCTCCCAATTCCATTCCATTTTGTTTATTTCGCCCATCGTTTTCTCATTTAGGGCAAAGCATTTGTTAGAAACTGGGACCATACGCCGCTGGACATTTAATGGTATGAAAATACCACATTCTAGGTTTCAAACCGAGTCTGCTACTTTTCTCTATTGTTTGTGTTTGTTGGTTTTCAGGGATCACCTTTTCAGTATTTATTCATGTTCACCGTTCTATGTATACCATCTTCGGGATGGCTCAGTATTTCGTACTATTGACAGGTCTACTCAAGCCGGGGCTAGAGCGCGTGAACAATATCTAGAATTACCCACTACCGTTCTTGAACATTATCAATCAAAGAAATATAAAAAACATCGTACAGGGAAAGTAGCATTCATGGAGGACAGTTAACCACAAAACACATAAACAAACACGGAAACAGACAAACAAGAAGGCAAAAGTAATAATAAATGCAAACGACATCAACGCACACAAACTGGTTGACAATAGGGCTACCGCCTTGACCGAGATTGCAATATGTATTTGTTTATATTTATCTTGTTCGGCGATTTCTTAATTTCTCATTTCATACCCTTTTTACATTAGTGACTTTTTAATATTGTGCCGAACATGACATCAATTGTATCCAACGAGTTTAATGAATTAAATATGTATGATATTGTATTAGATCTATGTTATCACATTAATTAAAAAAAGAAAAGCCTATTAAGGAACATTTTTTATTGTAGCTGCTATTATTGTTGCTTCCTATATATAACGTTGTAGTATGATGGCGTGGTATGTTTGTACGATGACGCCATATGTTGATTCGGTATTCTCCGTACACCATCGAACAACGGAACTACCTCGCCGGCTTCCGGTATATTAAATGGTAACTGAAATCGACAAGGCAATTCCGATGCACTCCGGACTGTTCGGAAAGACCGATGGATGATTCGTCGTTAATGCGCATATTAATTTCACTAGCATACATACATTTCAAATTAAAAGTCATGGCCCACTCCAACACCGCAAGTTATGTGAGAAATTGATATACTGTTTGTTGTATTCACGACAAAACAGCTTATTTATTATTTTTAAGCATAACATACTAGCACAGACAGATACAAACAGTTTCATCTCCCTATGAAACGATTACTTCCTTTTATTTATTCTCTTCGTTCTTTTAAATCGACGATCTGATATTATAGTAACGTCATAAACATATTAAATACTATTCAAGAAAAGCCCATTCCACTACTTAAATTAAGATATACAATGTATACATGTTACACATTAATTAAATAATATGATCCCATAACATGTGGTGCGGGGATGTTAGAAAGCCATCATCTATTTATCATAATAGCCTAGTGTAGTTAATATGCTAATGCAGGCAAATTGAGCGTTCGATTGCTTCCGGTCGACTCGGCGTACATCGAAATTGCCTAGTCAATTATCTTTAAAATGCTGAATTACGGAAATAAACAAGGTAGTTCCGTTGTTTGCTATTGTACGGAGAATACCGAGTCAACATATGACGTCATCAAACAAACGACGTTATCATACGACAATGTTACAAGCCGTTATAATAATTATACAGCACTCAAGATTTTGAGTATTAAAAATGACTAATAGAGACTGCTAATGATATTACATCTCCCAGATATTGCCCACATGCCAAATTATCGGAACAAATGAGATTGCAGATCGTGGCATTTGTTATATACTATTTGATACCGCAACAAACCAGCTGCGTCAAACAATTGCGCCTTTGGCTCAGTCGGATAGAGCGTCGTTTACTATGTGTCTACTGAACCGAAGGTTCAGGGTTCAAGCCTTATATTACGCAACATTTTTTAAACCATACAATGCTCAGATATTTCAAAAAATATTACGAAACTACTACACAAATAAATCCTCCGCCTGATACAATGTGTCTCTAAATCATGTAAAAGGTCACGTTAGCTTTTTTTGCAGCACGTACACGCTGCTTAGATGGTTTAAGATTACTACTGTGCATTTCAGGGTGTCTAGACGTCGAATATGAATCGAGAATAGTTTTTATTACTCGCTATATATTTTCAGACCTGATATGTTAGCTAAAATGTAAATAGATGCTCCTGGATCTGTTTACAATCTTGCCAAGGCCACCCGTTATGCTTCACAAACATTCATGTTGACACCCTTGTTTATATTGTAAAAATTAAAACAATATGGCGGCTTTATTTTTAGGAATTGTCGTCTGCGCATGTCTGTTTCTAGGGATCGGATGTACCAAGTAAAACGTAGGCAATGCAGGGTGGTTTTGTTGTTCAATGTTCAGCATCTCCAGCAATCGAGCATACTTTACTTTTATTTTGAAATGAAAACCATTATATCTAGCAAATAAAAGGTAGATAAATAGTGTACTTCGTTTATATTTTGTTATTTACATCACTTTTGGTCGACTGAATTTTTTCACCCTACAATTAAACAAATGTAATGTTCAGCCGGTTTACGTATGTCAATAAAATTACTTGTAAATATGGGAGTCAACATAACTTTTTTGTCTTTACGAAGCTTAGCTGATATCTACAGTCTATAGCAAGATTAAATATAATCCAGTATTATAATTAACTATATCGGGTATGAAGTAACGAAAAAAAATCTCTAGGTACCCAGAAGATGATAAGACAAAATACATTCTTCAGAAACATTTTACAACGTTTGTTAGAGAATAAAGCCTGATGGAAATTTCTTAATTGCCGCTGTACTGTTTTATTGGGATGGTAATAAGGCAATAGTGAGGTTTGGCGCTCCATAGAGCCTGGTTTAAAGCCCCAACGGTTGTTTGCCACTGACCGTTCCTAGGCGATAGCCCTATTTTCAACCCGTTTGTATTTGTTAGTTCACATGCCGTGCTTCTTATTGTTGGTACAGATAATTCTTTAACTTTTTGGGATTGCCTCATTATATTTATGTTCCCGGAATCGAACTTTCAAGGAACGACCTGTTTGTCCAACATTCTGTATACCATAACGTGGTGCATTTCAAGTCAAAACATAAATGGCGTGAGAAGTACTTCAATCATTATTTGAAGCTAGACATATATTCAATGTTCTACCATTACCAGCTGATTTATTGGTGGATTTGCAAGTTAAATAAGTGCAACACATGCATTAGCAGTGCACTTACTTATACAGGGAATCACTGCGTCTAGACTGAATAAAACGATGTCTGAACGGAGACGTTACGTTAAATTTATCAAATACAAATACAAATACAAATCTTTTATTCACTCAGTTCATACATATACATAAAAACATCATTTTCACAACACTGTCGAAGATGTAATTTACAACCACACTCTCGTATGACTGTCTTTACATATAATTTCCAAATCTCATAATAACATATACATTTCTCAAAAAAGATGATCCTGTAGGTGTGAATGAAAGTTTTGAGACGTTATGACAAACCCTGGTAAAATTATTGAAAGGTACATGGAATGCGGTTGACAAATGAAAACTTAAAGGTGTAAGACCTACACATGGCTTAGATCTAAACAATGTAGGGTTATTATATGGAATTTGTATAGATGACGCAGAGTGTAACCGAAGCGGAGACAGATTTGTTTGACGTAAACCCAACAAATCATTTTTAGGGCGCGCGACGTGCTGAACCACAACTGGATTTACATCCATAACCTTGCTAAAAAAACACCATAAAGGCTTTACTTTACTCAAAATTTCGAATAGATGCAAGTATGTCCCCTTCGAATATCCAGTATGTTGCAGCCCAACACAATACTATTCCTTACGAGTCATATGTGGGGTTATGTGATTCATAGAATCTGACATTGCGCCTATTGAACTCGTTGGATATAAAAGAGTATGCTAATGGAGCTTTGGAAACGGCCGAGCACGACACAACTGATAATCGTGTAACATTCTCTGTATATTATATACTGATGTTAATTTGTTAGATTTCAGTAGTATTAAGGCCGATATATAATACAAACGCAATGCATGTATACGAGAAACCATCTAATTAATAAAGAAGTGACACTAGGGATTTCGAACGGTCAGCGGAAAATAGAGCTATGCGGGGATTAACTCTTAATGCATAGGCAAGAGGCAATCACATTTAACAACAAATACGAGATAGATTACCGTCATGTTGATGAATCATGTTTTAAAGCGAAGATGACCTTCAATAGATGTAATTTAAAAAATTGCATTTGTACATGTTCAATAATCTGTGAAACAGCTGCCACGTCGTGATATTCTTTTTTTACTAGATTAATACTATTCCATGAACATACCCTTAAAACGAACTGGTAGTAAATTGCACTGTTTCTAAATCAAAGTGTGAAAACATGTCAAGTCGAAAAGTCTTAGTCAACACAAAGCATGCAGATTCTTACCTGAGACAATTGTTGTCAAACTGATTGTAACTGGCAATCGATATCAGTGGTCCCCATCCCGGACCCAGAGAGTAAAATACTTGAAGAGCCGCCTCCACCCATACCTATAGTTCATGAGTAGAAGAAACCAATAAAATGTGTAGATAGGTCAATTTCATTCTCATTGTCTTTCTTTTAGTAAAAGCATGTTTGATGTATTCCTGGTTTTGTGTGAGAAACCATTTAAATTAATTGAATATAACAAATAGGTCAATGTTTTTTTTTGCAGCACTTACACGCTGCTTAGATATTTTAAGATCACTACAGTGCATTTCCGGGTGTCTAGACGTCGAAAATGAATCGAGATTTTGTTTTATTACTTGATAACGCAACACTTTGTATTTTGTGAATTTCTAGAGATGTTCTTTTTTAAAGAGCTCGTGAAAAACGTGTTTCAACTGAAAGATGTAGAGCATATCTAAATATATTAATATGTTAACCTTTGGGAAAAAGAGACATACAATCTTGATTTGGACTAAAAATAATCAAAAATAATCAAGGTTACGTTTTTAAATGTACTGAGTGTGTTTTTCTTAACTTACTGCTGTCATTTAGATGCAAACGTGTGTGAAGTTTGAAAAATGTAAGGTTTCAGCTGTAAGAAATGAATTTTAAGAAAAATGTGATTCGGTTGTTCGTACGGACAAGCGGACAAGAGTAGCTCGTTATGCCATCTCCATTTTCGTTTTCTTTTGAAAGTACTGTATCTGATTTTTGTTCTTAAACAATATTTACATTTCGGCGGGATTAGAGAGCTCTCTAAACATGTCTATATGTATACACACAATGGCGCATACATGTATTAACAGAATATCATTGTTCACCTGTGCTGTCATCATTCGTTTAAGGTCAGGCCTTAAGTAATAGATAATCCCATCAACAGAGCCCTCAAGAGTTAGTCCCTTAATCAGCAAAACAGTGAGCAGAACGTAAGGAAGAAGTGCCGTCACATAGACAACCTGTAATAAATGAAGTAAATATATTTTACAACATATCTATGGTTGAAGAACCCGCAAAAGTTACCAAACTCGCGATATTATCGATAAAAAAAGCAATACCGCTAACTGGCGTTATCAGTTAACGTCTTATCACGACCGTGTCTATTTGTAGCAGTGAGCTCAATGCCCAACCTTATATTGGTAACACACTGGTATACAACGTCGTAGATACATAAAATAATACCCAAGCCAGTCACATTATATTGACACCGGGCCGACCAACCCTAGAACGTTTTAAATACTGAATGGCAAGCAAAAGAGCTACTAATACCATTTATTTGAAATGTTTGGTAGGACCCGGCCTTGGATTGAACCAGTAATCTTCCGCATGGAAGGCGTCATCTCTGTAACAAAAGGAGTGCATATTTACTCAAGAGATTTTAACTTTGTTTGTCGGGGCCTCAGTTTCCCTGATTTTGAATAGGAATTTTGGTAGATTTTTGCCAAGCGCATCACTTTTAATCGATGCCTATATATAATAAATGATCTTTTACTAGATTCCTTCGATTGATAAAGAATAAGTTGTTTTGGTATTTATTTCATCAAAATCCATCAACTATTAAGAAAGTTATGATTTTACAAGCTGTGTATTATGAGTAAAGTTGCCAGTATTTAGGAAAGAGGGCAGATAGCTACGCGGATAACGTCACCGGATTTGTAATACCGGGACTTGGGCCATCGCCGGAGAGGATCGTGCGAGTGGGCGTCACGTGTGGATTACGTCATCGGAAGTATGTGTGGTACCGGGACGAAGAGCAACCGCTAAGGACGGGATTGCAATATTACGCGGGAGTGAAGTGTTAGTGCCGGGAACTGTACCGGAAGGACTCAGCTAGATATAGCTTTGAGAGATAAGATAGCGTGTGATATAGTGTACATCTATCATAAATACAGATATCAGATATTCAGTCTGATTAAAACCGAACAGTTTAATCTAACGTAGTAAACTTCATTTTAAACATGATTTAAACCGTTGATATTTCTATTTTGTCATTTGTATTCATTTGTATATATATTCATCTTGTTGTAAATAAATTTGTGAATTTATTTATTTTGATTCTCACTTGGTGAGTTGTCTCCACATGGTCAATCTTGTTACACTCTCTACCGCCAGGCAAAGCCGCAGTTTAAACTATAGTAGATCAACATAATATTGATAATCTAAATCGAGTTTTCTCACAAGCTTTGCTTCTTCTTAACATTGCAACTGTTGTTTGTTTTAATGCAAATATTTTGTTGACTGTGATCTGTGAATGCTACATTTCCTGCTCGATTTTCATATCTACTTTTAAAAGAAATCTCAGGCTGTTAGATTGAAGAAAGTGTTTGCTTTGACAACGGATGGGATCGAGTGGCATTCTTTTATACCACATACTTGTGGTGTTGGAATGTTAAACAACCATGGCACAAATATAATAATGCATTAATGAAACTAATATGCAAATGAAAGTCCAGTCATCTCTCTGTATGACCCGTTCAGCTCGTTGAGCGATCGGAATTGTCTCGTCAATGTCCGTAATTATTAAATATACCAGACTACTGATGCAGATCCGCTGTTCGAAGTCGTACAGAGAAGCCTGAAGCATAACGACGTCATCGTACAAAACATATGGATGTCATCATAAGACAACTATATTCATGATATAGGCAGGTAAATTAATAAATGCACGTTATGTGGCATTTTTAGTGTGATAAAAGAATATCAAATTCGTGCCTTTTTAATATTGAATGCATTTAACCCGTTCCATAACAGTGATATAATACTCGCACAATCTCTCGTCATATTTATCTATTTTGAGTATTTGTTGAAGTATCTACCATCTGCTCATGAGTCTTATCAGACTTAATGCATGAACTATTATGAAAATTGTAAGGTATACGGCGGGATGCCCTCGACCCGTCCTAGACCTATTGACGAGGTTAATAAAACAAATTCTTCTTCTATAACTCGTTAAATAAATTCAATATTAAACAAGCAATGATGTAAGTTCTTCTATATGTTACCTTTCCAACAGATTTCACACCCTTCATAATACACAGGAAAACAATTGTCCAGGCGCAAAAGTAGCACACTATCAAATGCCATGGAGGGGTACCAAAGTCATCAAGTCCACTCGACATCTGCAGAGCGTTGTATCTGAAATACAGTTACATCATTTCATAAATGTATATAAACATGTCAGTTATACTTGCTCCAGTTCTGCTGTTTCGAAATAATAAAAAAATAGCTAAACAGAACCGAATCAAATACATACGTGGCGAAGTACATATCTATATCTATGGCCGCGGGCCAATATGACAGTCCGAGGACCAATAACTGGGCCAATATGATGAAAAAACTTTTTTAATGACATTTTTATTAATTAACTACTAAATATCTCTCTTTATTCCATTGTTTTAAATATCATTTACAGGTAAGAAAAACAAGAGATACATGTTCAATATAACATTTAATAACAAGTATCTGATTCAAATAAATCTGCCCCTGTTGCCGCTCGGTGGCGTGTGGAAAACTGCACACACGAACGTGATAATAGCTACATTTCAGAGAAGCCGATGCAACCGAATTTACAATTAATCAAACCTTAATTATTTTGAGTGTCTACATTACATAGCTGCGACGTTGTTTTTTCTTTCCTTCAAAATAGCGTCCTTAAAGAAAACAAAGACTTGGTCATATTGGCCGTGTTGGCTTATCCAATCAGATTGCTTGAATTTCATATTGGCCGTGTTTTTTCATATTGGCCGAGTTTCTCTCCATATTGGCCTTGTTTTTATCATATGATGCTTGCAGTTTTTTGCAAACCATGGCAGACATTAAGTGGTTAATTAATAAATTATGGTAAACATCACAATGTTTAGCATAGATGTAGATACAAACGTCGAACAGAAAAATTAGAACAAACCGCTATCAGTTAAAACGACGCATTCTGAAGGATCAAATATCATGGATGAATAGTCTAGCAGAAAATTACGCGACATCACAAATATAAAATGGTTGACAACATGGGTATCGTTTTTAAAATGCTTATTTTGACTTACCCGTGGAGGAATATTGTTTGTTTGTCAACCTGTTATTATTTGTTTTCACTACCTGATTGTTACTTTGACTTGCAAGGACTTTATGTACTTTTGCTAGACAAAAATAAAGTCTGTGATTCCTTTAGTTTGTTTATCTGCATACATCCTTATCTGTAACTTGATTATTTTAGATTTTCTTGATTTCGAAATATACCTGGTGTCGAAATATACCTAACGTCGAAATGTACCTGATGTCGAACTAAATTGAATCCACTTACATCCAGAATTCTTCTTCTGAAGACATTTTCATTGCAGGAATGTCATTCGCTAACGTTGTTGTTTGGTTTGTGCTGAAAACAGTAATATTGACGGACAGACTAGAATTTGACAATTCTGTTGGTTTACCCTAAAATAGAAAGACAACCATTTAGATGATCCATGGTGTAGTCAATATGCAAACTCATAATCATGTACGTTCTTGACGTCATAGTCTAGTAAATACGTTAAACCATAGAAGTGTGCAGTTTTGACTCGTAGTCTAGTACATAAGTGGAAACAAAGTCTAGTACAGGAATGACTTCATAGTCTGTTAGTAGGTAACCATTTAGGTGATCCATGGTGTAGTCAACACGCAAACTCATAATCGTGTACGTTCTTGACGCCATATTCTAGTAAATACGTTAAACCATAGAAGTGTGCAGTATTGACTCTGTAGTCTAGTACATAAGTGGAAACCATAGTCTAGTACATGATTGACGCCACATTCTGGTAAATATGTCAAACCATAGACGTGTGCAGTAATGACTCCGTAGTCAAGTATATAGTGGAAAACAATGTGTAGTACATGACTGACGCCAAAGTCTGGTAGTAGGTAAATAAGTGAGTGAAATCATAGTCTAGTATATAATTGGAACCATCTTCTGGTAAATAGGCGAGTGCAACCATAGTCTAGGACATTACCGGCACCATCTTCTAGCAAATAGGTGAGGGCAACCATAGTATAGAAAATATTGGCATCAGATTAATGTTAAAGGTTACAGGTGTCGCCGAGGTGTGATGGTTAACACATCGGTTTAGTAACATAGAGGTCGTGCATTCTATCCCAGCCAGGATCGAATTTGGACGAATTCTTGAAATACTTGAAAATGAATTTCACAAGTCCTGATGGGGCTTAAAACCGATTATACATCGAGGATAAAAAACACGCTTATACATGCGACATAGTAGTGTAAACAAGTGAAAGTCTAGCACATGATTACCACCGTAGTAAAGTAAATAACCTTAGTAATAACTACTCTACAATATATACAACCTTACCACATCACCTTATTAAAGACAAGCTAATTTCTCTCATTACAAAAACATTCGCTAGAGAAAATACTACATTTTTGGCATGTAATAATATTAAAGCGTTTTTTACTAACGGCAGTTTAGACAATTATACTATGTGGACTTGCTATGAAGTTTGTGAAGGACCCTTTTTACTATTAGATAATATTTTCGTCAGGTACGGTACCACCGATTATAGACAAATTGTTGGTATCCCTATGGGTACGAACTGTGCACCAGTTGTCGCAGATTTGTTTTTATTTTACTATGAAAGGGATTTCATGTTGAGTCTTTCACCAGATACACAGGCAGATGTTATTGAAGCTTTTAATGACACCTCTCGGTATCTGGATGACATACTGAACATTGACAACCCTTTCTTTCCAACTATGGTCGATAATGTTTATCCTAAAGAACTTAAGCTTAATAAAGCTAATATATCTGATAATAACGCTTCTTTTCTTGATTTAGATCTCTCGATTGAAAATGGTCAAATAATTAGCCAAATCTATGACAAGAGAGATTATTTTAATTTTGACATTGTTAATTACCCCCACTTGGATGGAAATGTTCCCCGAGCAACTTCTTATGGGGTATATGTTTCTCAACTTATTCGTTTTTCAAGAGCTTGTACTCGAGTTGAGGACTTTAATATTCGTAATCTTTGCATAATTAAAAAGCTACTCAATCATGGTTACCGTTATCATAAACTTCGTAAAACCTTTGCAAAATTTTATTATCGTAACCCTGATCTTCTTTCTAAATATCAAAGTAATTTAAGGACTCTTCTGAGACAAAGACTATCACAACCTGACTTTTATGGTGATGTGATTTATAAACTTCGTAAGATTCTTGAATATGATCACTTTTATACTATCTTTGTTAAACTTGTTAAAACGTTTATCAAAAGAGGTTATGCGCCTAACATTTAGCAACATACTGCATGCTTGGTGGTGGACCCTTTTTACAGTTCGCCACTATGCTTTCCTCTTTAATTGTACGATGACCGGACAGGCTGTGGATCCTATGATAACGCCTACCTAAAGCCTATTTGGACGGTGGCGTTTGATGTTTGTCTATGATCTTTCCTGTAGTGCCCTTAATGGTTTATTCTCTTGTTGCTCTGACTTCTGTCAAGTCAATGAGTACCTTCATTGTGGCTTTCTAGGCTTTTGATTTTTTGTATTATATTTACACGAGCATATTTGTGTTTTACTTACATTGCCTATTGATGCTGCCTTGTTGGTTAGAGATTAGATCATGACGGGGATTTCTTTATTTACACTGTCCTGTTTTAATGGGATGACAGTAGGGTAAGTGTGAGGTTTGGTGCACCCTAGAACCGGTTTAACCCCCCCCCCCCCCCCCCCCCCCCCCGTGGCCTTTGTTGTCACTGACCGTTCCAAGGCGGTAGCCCTATTGTCAACCCTATTGTCAACCCTTTTGTGTTTGTGATGTCGTTTGCATTTGTTTTTACTTTTGCTTTCTCGTTTGTCTGTTTGCGTGTTTGTTTTTGTGTTTTGTGGTTGACTGTCGTCCTTGAATGCTGCTTTCCCTGTCCGATATTTCTATCTGTCTTCGTAACACCTTTGCAAATTTTATTATCGTAACCCTGATCTTCTTTCCAAGTATAAACGTAATTGAAGGAATCTTCTGCGACAAGGACTATCACATCCTGACAGCTGGTGATATGATTTATAAACTTCGTAAGATTCTTGGTCATGATCACTTTCATACTATCTTTGTTAAACTTGTTATGGTTATGACCCTATCATTTTGCACACCAAGGTGGACCTTTTACAGTTCGCCACTAATCTTTCCTCGTTAATTGTACGATGACCGGACAGGCTGTGGACCCTTTGATGACGTAAACCTAAAGCCCATTGGGACGGTGGGGCTTGATGTTTGTCTATGATCTTTCTTCTCGTGCCCTTAATGGTTTATTCTCTTGTTGCTCTGGCTTCTGCCAAGTCATTGAGTACCTTCATTGTGGCGTTCAAGGCTATTGTATTTTATATTATATTTACACGAGCATATTTGTGTTTTACTTAAATTGCCTATTGATGCTGCCTTGTTGGTTAGATATTATATTCTGGCGGGGATTTCTTTATTTACACTGTCTTGTTTTAATGGGATGATCGTAGGGTAAGTGTGAGGTTTTGTGCACCCTAGAACCGGTTTAAAAAAAAAGTGGCCTACTTTGCCACTGACCGTTCCAAGGCGGTAGCCCTATTGTCAACCATTTTGTGTTTGTGATGTCGTTTGTATTTATTATTACTTTTGGCTTCTTGTTTGTCTATGTTTTGTGGTTGACTGTCCTCCTTGAATGCTACTGTCTCTGTCCGATCTTTTTATATTTCTTTAGCCTGGTAAATGATTACACCGTAAGCTCGTAAAGTGCTATTTTAATATATAATGAACTGAGTAAGCCATTACTAATGTTCTGTATTACCTTAAATACTTGAGATATGTTTTATATTATTACTTGGACAAAACAAGCTTCAGTATTCCACCAATTCCCGCACGTGCTCCATGGAAGTGTTGCTGCGAATGAGTTAATGATGTAGTACAGCGTCCAGGCGATTATCATGTTAAAGTAAACCACTAATATAGTAGTTAGGAGCATCATACCGATACCGAGCCCTGAAAATATATAGTATAATACTTAGAGAGGTATTTTCAAGTACGAACGACGCGGTGGTGACTTTGTGGAAGAGCGTCCGCCTTGTATAGTGAAGGTCGTGTGTTCAAATTCAGCAGGATCTTAACATATTGTTTATAAAAATGGCACTAGTAGCTCTCGTGCTTGACGTTTGGCATATAAAGCGGAGATCAAGGACTGGTTGGTCTGGTGATATTATACTGTGATTGGGTTGACGTTTGGCATATAAAGCGTAGATCAAGGACTGGTTGGTCTGGTGATATTATACTGTGATTGGGTCGACGTTTGGCATATAAAACGTAGTTCAAGGACTGGTTGGTCTGGTGATATTATACTGTGATTGGGTTGACGTTTGGCATATAAAGCGTAGATCAAGGACTGGTTGGTCTGGTGATATTATACTGTGATTGGGTTGACGTTTGGCATATAAAGCGTAGATCAAGGACTGGTTGGTCTGGTGATATTATACTGTGATTGGGTTGACGTTTGGCATATAAAACGTAGTTCAAGGACTGGTTGGTCTGGTGATATTATACTGTGATTGGGCTGACGTTTGCCGTATAAAGCGTAGTTCAAGGACTGGATGGTCTGGTGATATTATACTGTGATTTGGTTGACGTTTGGCATATAAAGCGTAGATCAAGGACTGGTTGGTCTGGTGATATTATACTGTGATTGGGCTGACGTTTGCCGTATAAAGCGTAGTTCAAGGACTGGTTGGTCTGGTGATATTATACTTTGACTAGGTTGACGTTTGGCATATAAAGCGTAGTTCAAGGACTGGTTGTCTCTGGTGATATTATACTGTGATTGGGTTGACGTTTGGCATATACAACGTAGTTCAAGGACTGGTTGGTCTGGTGATATTATACTGTGATTGGGTTGACGTTTGGCATATAAAGCGTAGATCAAGGACTGGTTGGTCTGGTGATATTATACTGTGATTGGGTCGACGTTTGGCATATAAAACGTAGTTCAAGGACTGGTTGGTCTGGTGATATTATACTGTGATTGGGCTGACGTTTGCCGTATAAAGCGTAGTTCAAGGCTGGATGGTCTGGTGATATTATACTGTGATTGGGTCGACGTTTGGCATATAAAACGTAGTTCAAGGACTGGTTGGTCTGGTGATATTATACTGTGATTGGGCTGACGTTTGCCGTATAAAGCGTCGTTCAAGGACTGGTTGGTCTGGTGATATTATACTTTGACTAGGTTGACGTTTGGCATATAAAGCGTAGTTCAAGGACTGGTTGTCTCTGGTGATATTATACTGTGATTGGGTTGACGTTTGGCATATAAAGCGTAGTTCAAGGACTGGTTGGTCTGGTGATATTATACTGTGACTGGGTTGACGATTTGCCTATAAAGCGTAGTTCAAGGACTGGTTGTCTGGTGATATGTACTGTGATTGGGTTGACGTTTGGCATATAAAGCGTAGATCAAGGACTGGTTGGTCTGTTGATATTATACTGTGACTGTGTTGACGTTTGGCATACAAAGCGTAGTTCAAGGACTGGTTGATCTGGTGATATTATACTGTGATTGGGTTGACTTTTGGCATATAAAGCGTAGATCAAGGACTGGTTGATCTGGTGATATTATACTGTGATTGGGTTGACGTTTGGCATATAAAGCGTAGATCAAGGACTGGTTGATCTGGTGATATTATACTGTGATTGGGTTGACTTTTGGCATATAAAGCGTAGATCAAGGACTGGTTGTCTTGTGATTTAATACTGTGATTGGGTTGACGTTTGGCATATAAAGCGTAGATCAAGGACTGGTTAGTCTGGTGATATTATACTGTGATTGGGTAGGGTATCGTGTAATGTGTCTACATCGGAGTTTTTCAGTGTGGCAGCATTATAAAGTGGAGCACAGAGCACACTTTTGTAAGTAGACACCGTCGTGAAATATTCTTAAACGACATTAAAAGTAGATATAAAAGAACAACAGGAAACGTATCATCCAAAGACCATAGTCAACGCAGTAACGCAATGTGCTTGACTAAATATTGGTATATCGATTATATAAATAAAATCTACTATTGGGCAAACTCCGGCTCTAAGTTTTATCATTTATACACAATGAACATTTCGTTATAGACATTACATCTTTAGATAGTATATACAAAACTTCCTGTAGTCTTATAGCATTACCTTTAAATAAGGGGCATACGATCCATGCATGAATGCTGCTCTTTCCAAGGAACTGTCCAAGGGAAATTTCCAGGAAGAACATAGGCAATCCGCATGTTGTCAAACAAATCAGGAACGGTATGAGAAAAGCCCCTGGAATTAAAAATATATAATATATACAAAATATTCGCCATGAACAACGTAGCTGTTGCCAGAAAGTGGTTGTATGTATTTACAAGGGAGAATCAAAACGCTCGATTAGTTATGTTTAGGCTTCATACTTTTTTTAATTGTTAACGTTTTTTTATCAACTAAAGCGCTAAGTGAGGTATTTTTCCAGTACTTTCTGAGATTACTCCTCCTAAAGTTTTGGAAATGAAAGAAAGCTTATGATTGTTTTCACGGCTCTCGCATAAAAGCAAGTGCAGCGGCCTTAAAAACGCCGAATTCTTAATATATGATTTTGTTTCTATGAATGTTCCCAATGCCATATTTTAACAAATTCAACCAATTTTTGTGAAGAGTTGCTCGAACATTTGCGATGGTTGATCGATTTGTTTAATGATTGCGTACACGGGTGGCAAAATGGAATGATTACATTCTCGAGTAATTTGGTGTAAATAGTAGTCATTGCTTAGGTTTCGCTCTAAATGTAAAAGGTTTTTGTTTTTTTTACTTAATGTCGCTAGAGGTGTATTGTTGTTGGTGAAACGTGTATTTTGCCCTATCTTGGACCACATACAAACAGCTTTGCAACGTTTAACTGCACAATCCGTATAATTGTCTTTACACCGAAATGTCTGCTTTAAGAACGTGTTCGTTCTAGTACTTGACTGTTTGACAAGTCAATGTATACCGGTTTGAACGGAACTAAATCAAAGTATTGCAAAAATCGAAAACTAAACAAGTTTATATTCCGATGACTACTTTCAACGACGTTTCCCCGTTAAACTGTCCAATACTAGAATAAAGATGTTCTTAAAGCAGACAGGCACAGGTAGGTAAAGAAAAGTATAAGGATCGGACAGTTGTTCATGATCAGTATCATTTTGGTTAATATAGATATAAAAATCGAACAGGAAAAGCAGTATTCAAGGAAGACAGTCAACCATAAACACACACAGAAAAAAGAACACACATTTAAAGATGAATAAAAGGCCAAATAAGACATCACAAATACAAAAGGGTTGACAATCCTGGGCAAGACACTTTCCCTTAGCCCCGACCGTCGGATGGGGTCGTAAACCGGGCGGTCCCGTGTATCGGTCTATCCTCCGACGTTAAAGAACCATAGGAATCTATTCGATAATAAGAGTAGGGCACGGTTCCTGGATTCCTATGTATCATTCCCCTCTCTCTGGGGCGGCTCTAAATAACCTATACTGTGTTGATGAGCCGTTAAACAACATTCAACAGAAGCCAGGCATGCGACATCACAAACGCAAACGGGCTGTCGATATGGCTATCGCCTTGAAAAGGTCAGTGGCAAATAGGCCGCTTTGGATTTTAACCAGGTTCTAGGGTGCCCTACTACTCACTGTTACCTTATTTACATCCCAATAAAACTTGTGGGAAAAGAAATCCCCGCCTGGATATATTCATATATAGGCAGCAATATTAAGCAATAAAAGTACAACACAAGATGATCATGTATCGATGATTAAAAAATGTCAAAAGCCTAGAAAGCCATAAATCATGTTCTCAATGAAAGCTTAATCGCATTTAATTTAAGTTCAGCGTTCCTCTTTTAAATATTAATATATATATTATTTCCGAATTTATGTACACGATGCATTGCAAGACGGTGTGCTTATATTTTTTTTAAACGTTGGTGACTGAAGGATACTCCCAGATATAAATGAGCTTTCTTATGGAGTCTATGTTTCTCAATTTATTCGTTTCTCTAGTGCTTGTAGTCGTGTTGAGGACCTTAATATTCGTAATATTTTATAACTAAAATATTACTCCAGCAGGGCTACCGTTACCATAAACTTTGACAGAACTTTGCAACATTTTATGATCGTAAAAAAGATAAAAATGTCGGACAGGGAAAGCAGCATTCAAGAACGACAATCAACCACAAAACACAAAAACAAGCACGCAAACAGGCAAACGAGAAGGCAAAAGAAATAAAAAATGCAAACGACATCACAAACACAAAAGGGTTGACAATAGGGCTACCGCCTTGGAACGGTCAGTGGCAACAAAGGCCACTGATCTATTTTTAAAATATAAAAGTAATGTTAGAACTCTTCTGCGACAAAGACTATCACCTAACTTCTATGATGATGTGATCTACAAACTTCGTAAGATCCTTGGTCATTATCACGTTCATACAATCTTTATTAAACTTTTTAAAATGTTTCACTGCGGGGAATCGACTCTAGTCACGTGGTTTTTATGATAGGTACCACGTTTTTTTACGGTGTTTTGGCCTCGTTTCAGGTAAGAAAGGCCTTAATTACTCATTCCATAGAGCGTCAAATTTGATTTGAAAAACGGCACAGAACCCAGAAAAATATGCTTAATCCACGACTATAACAGGCAAACAAGAAGGCAAAAGAAATAAAAAATGCAAACGACATCACAAACACAAAAGGGTTGACAATAGGGCTACCGCCTTGGAACGGTCAGTGGCAACAAAGGCCACTGATCTACTTTTAAAATATAAAAGTAATGTTAGAACTCTTCTGCGACAAAGACTATCACCTAACTTCTATGATGATGTTATCTACAAACTTCGTAAGATCCTTGGTCATTATCACGTTCATACAATCTTTATTAAACTTGTTAAAATGTTTCACTGCGGGGAATCGACTCTAGTCACGTGGTTATTTATGATAGGTACCACGTTTTTTTACGGTGTTTTGGCCTCGTTTCAGGTAAGAAAGGCCTTAATTACTCATTCCATAGAGCGTCAAATTTGATTTGAAAAACGGCACGGAACCCAGAAAAATATGCTTAATCCACGACTATAAAGTTCATAATCGAGACTTATGCCGTTTTGAAGATTACCTCAGAAACATTTTCAAAAAAAAAGTAATAATTCAGTGATAACAACCACGCTCTACTGCCAAAGTATCTCTGTTTTCCATTGTTTCAGGTTTTCTTGTGTTCATAGCTTTTATTTAGATATAGCATTTCAATATTAAACGAGTTATACATTGATTTAAAACAAAAGCAGATAATCTGAGATGAAATGAAGGAAAATGAAAGATGATATCGCCCACGCATAATAATTTATATGATATCCCCCACATCAAGTTTATTGTTATGTTTTAAGCAAGGTTTCTTAAATGTATTTGTTATATCCAATGGTTCTTAATTGTTTATTTGTAATGTAGTTTATCATACACTTAGGAAATAGAGGTTATTTCCCTTATATCGGGACCCTCGATTTGCATATATAATAAGAAGAACAGACGATATTGAAATGTAAATATTTCCGACTCTATATCTTTACATTCAGATTCCATTTCTTCCTACATGACTCGCACCTCTGTGTCAAATGTGTGATTGGCTTTTTAGGTTCAGCGGTACCGTAGAAGGAGTATGCGAGTTTTATGGCTCTCATAAAAAGATCTAAATCTCTTTTTACCCTGAAGACGGTGGTTACATCTTGTGTCCAGCTTACATATAAAAGACTGTCGACACTTAAACTTTCAATCTCAGCCAAACACTGAAACAGATACCGTGGTGGAAACTTAGTGTGAACTTGTCGCACAGGACACTTAATCTCAACAGCCACAGATGTGCTCTCTAGTCGATTATCTACTCTCAAGCTTTCGTCCGGAGAAACTACCATAAAGGTTTTGTTATTTGTGTCTTTTATCTCAACACAGCCTTCCTCGCAGAATATTAGATCTGGATGAATGACAGGCAAAACCTTTCCAACAATGGTAGCAACTGCATTAGGTTCATTGTCAGTTCCATGTTTCATTGCATCTAGTACAACTCTTCTGGAATTCCGCAAATTACTTGTTCAAAATATTCCTTTAGTCTGTTTAAGCCCATCAAAGCCTAGCGCTTTGTACATTGTGCCGCCTGTCACCCTTGCAT
This sequence comes from Cyrtodaria siliqua, assembly GCA_037043455.1. Lineage (NCBI taxonomy): Eukaryota > Metazoa > Mollusca > Bivalvia > Adapedonta > Hiatellidae > Cyrtodaria > Cyrtodaria siliqua. The sequence continues at coordinate 107,206 of JAWPHD010004689.1, forward strand.
TGTGTCGTAACTCAAACCATTTTTGACTTCGTTGATGAATAAATCTAGTATCTGTTTCGTCCTGTTCCTGAACACTTATGTATGCTCGATTTTCATTCAAATTCACGGTTGATCCACTTACATACTCAGCAATTGTTCAAATAACTTATGCATTGGCATATACTGTCAAGAGCAGACATGGCATGTTTCAGAAACTGATCGACATCATACAGGAAGTCTATGATAGCACTTATAGCGTTAACATATTTTCCTTTTTGCCAATTTGTGTCTCCCCCTCTTTCTTTGAGTTTTGCTTTGCAATACTCTTTTGTACGTTCCAGTTCTTTAACTGAATTAATGTTTTCAGGAATCTCCTTTAATGCCTTGTGTAAAATGTTACACAGATTTGTTTTAATTCTGTTGTTAGTTGAATGGCTACAAGTTGATTGTCAAGCTGGTGTAGTTGGTCTATAAACATGTTTATTTCATTGATACTATTATCAAGACATTCCTTTCTTTCGTTCAATGTGACCCCATTTTCAAAACCTAACAGATCAACATCTCCAAAACTCTAAGTTAGTCCTTGCTTCAGATTTTTTCCATCATACGTAAGGCATGATGATTGGTGCTCTGCATTACTCCTTAACGTGGACATACTATCTTGGAATATTCCTGGTTTTCGTTCTCCGCTCTCGCCGTACGGGCAGAAGGATATCAAAACCTTTTGGTCTGGGATTGCAAAATGTATTGATGATTCTGCAGGGCAATATTTCCCCTTCTCTGTCAAACCCTGCACAACATCTGAATCATTTTTATAACCCCCAAGAAAATAAAACAAATCGGCCTCCAAATAAGCGCCATCCTAACTTCCAGATTTTTTTTGTCTCTTCCGAGAATCTCATTTGTGTAGTATTCTTCAAATTAAACCAGCGTACAACATCAGTCCAAAGGAGAAATGAGATATTGTTTAATGGAAATTGTCCAGATACAACCTGTTTGAAGAATACGTACATAACATCTTCGACCCCATCCACTTCTGCCAATTTTTTCATTACCTCCGGCAACAGACGTTGCATTTCTTCTATCATTTTCTTTTTCATTTCATTGTCGCTATTTTCAGACGTCTTCAAGCATGCCTCGTCGGCTTCGGCTTCTTGCCTAACGGCTGGCATTTCTTATTGTCCACATCCATTTGTCTCTATTTCCTGTTCAATTGAAATAAGGTCATCAAATTCATTTTCGTTTTCCTGATCAAATAAAGTACGAGACGATTTTACCTTTATTCTTTTTCGTATTAGAGAACTTATGCGGTAGAATGAAATTTCCTAGTAGTCGGGGATTTGAATGGTGTTATTTTTCTTTTCTTTGGCTTGTACTTTGAAGGTGTTACTGTCGCTGGAGATGAACCTGAGGTTGGTGGCTCCAATAACTCTTCCATTTGAAACCAACGTACGCGTTCTTGTATGCATCGTGCTGGGTTCTTGTTTCTTTTGGGGCGATGTAGCCATAGAGAACGCTTCCTTCTTGCCATTGGTTGTGTTAATTATCATATAGCTTGCATAAAAGAAAAAATCAAAATGTGTCCTGAGCAACTACAAACTCTTTATAAAAAATATCGCCTGACCTTGTATGAAATTTAGTGATTTAAAAAAATACGGACGCACTGGGGCTAAAGAAGTGCTTAAGAAAAATAATAGTGTATGTGTCTGTTGTTTGCTGTCATCTTAATGCGTTGGCGACATCATGCAAATTATCGACCGTGGGCGATATCATGTAAACATTATTGTGCGTGGGCGATACCGTATAAATTACTCCGCGTGGTCGATATCATATTTCCATTTGCTTTCTTTTCATCTCAAAATATCTGCTTTTGTTTAAAATCAATGATTAAATCGTTTAATATTGAATTACTATATCTACATAAAAGCTTAAACACAAGAAAACTTGAAACAATGGAAAACGGAGATACTTTGGCAGTAGAGCGTGGTTGTTATCACTGAATTATTGCGTTGTTTTGAAAATGTTTCTGAGGTAAACTTCAAAACAGCATAAGTCTCGTTTATGAACTTTATAGTCGTGGATTCAGCATATTTTTCTGGGTTCCGTGCCGTTTTCCAAATTAAAATTAACACACTATGGAATGAGTAATTAAGATTTTTCTTACCTGAAACGAGGACAAAACACCGTAAAAAACCGTGGTACCTATCATAACAAACCACGTGACTAGAGTCGATTCCCTGCAGTGTGTTTATCAATACAGGTTATGACCCTATCATTTTGCAACGCACTGCCTGTTTAGTGGTTGACCTATTTACAGTTCGACAATATGTTTTCCTCTTTGATTGTGCGATGACCGGACATAGTATAGGACGGTAGTGTTTGATGTTTGTCTTTAATATTGTCTTGTACCATTAACTGGTTGTTCTCATGTTGTTCTGGCTTTTGCCAAGTCAATGAGCTTTTACTTTCTGTCTTTTTAGGCTTTTGTATTTTTATATTATATATACATGATCATTTATGTGTTTTACTTATATTGCCAATTAATGCTGCCTTGTTTGTTAGACATTATAACCTGGCGGTGATATTTTTATTTACACTGTCCCGTTTTTTGAAATTACAATAGGGTAAGCGTGAGGTTTGTGCACCATAGGATGCGGTTTAAACACTCCAGCGGCCTTTTTTGCCAATGACCGTTCCAAGGCAGTAGTCATATTGTCAACCCTTTTGTGTTTGTGAGATCTTATCGTGCCTTTTATTCATCTGTAAAGTTGTTCTTTGTTTCTATGTGTGTTAGTCGTTGACAGTCGTCTATGATTTTTACCTTTCCTGTTCGATTTTGAAATCTAATATCAACAGAATGTTGTTTTCTTTCAATTAGGCCATATTTATTTAGTTCATGCATGTAGAAAAATATAAATACTTTGTTAATGAACATACATGGATTTTGTTTATAAAAATACATGTACTTGGATTATATACATAATTGTACTTGGTTCATATACATACATGTACTTGATGGATAAACGTACATGTGCTTGATTTATATACATACATGTACTTGATTGATATACATAAATGTACCTGATTTATATATATACATGTACTTGGTTCATATGTATACATGGTTATAGTTTATATGCTTCAATGTACTTGGTTTATATACATACATGTACTTGGTTTATAAATATACATGTACATGTTTTATATAAATTCATGGATTTGGTTATATACATACATGTACTTGGTTCATGTACATACATGGTTATGGTTGATATTTATACATGTACTTGGTTGATATACATACATGTTCTTGATTTATATACATACATGGTTATCATGGTTTATATACATACAGGTATTTGGTTCACATACACATATGTACTTGGTTTATATGCGTACACAGTTATGATTTATATACATACATGTACTTGGTTCATATACAAATATTTACTTGGTTTATATACGTACATAGGTATGACTTTTATACATACATGTAGTCGGTTCATATACATACACATGTATTTGGTTCATATACAAATATGGTACTTGATTTATATACGCATATAGTTATGATTTATATACATACATGTACTTGGTTCATATACATACACTTTCTTGGTTCATATACAAATATTTACTGGCTTATATACATACATAAATATGATTTATAAACAAAAAGGTATTTACAAATATGTACTTGTTTCATATACAAATATGTACTTGGTTTACAGACATACATAGTTGTGATTTATAACATGCATGTACTTGGTTTATAAACATACATGTACCTGGCTTACATACATACATGTACTCGGTTTATAAACGTATATACATACAATTACTTGGTTTGTATAATAAGTACATGTACTTGTTTTATATACATACATGAGTATGGTTTATATACATGTATGTACTTGGTTTATGTACATACATGGTTATGGTCTATATATATGTTCTTAGTTTATATACATGCATGTACTTGGTTTATATATATACATGGTTATGGTTTATGTACATACATATATTTGGTTTATACACATACTTTTACTTGGTTTATGTACATATATGGTGATGGTTTATATACATACATGTTTATGGTTCATAATCATACATGGTTTTGGTTCATATACATACATGTACTTGGTTCATATACATACATGGTTATGGTTCATATACATACATGTACTTGGTTCATATACATACATGGTTATGGTTTATAGATATACACATACGTGATTTATATACATATATGTGCTTGGTTTATATACATCCATATGACTGGTTCATATACATATATGTACTTGGTTTATATACATATATGTTATAGGTTTATATACATATTACTTGGTTTATAGACATACATGTACTTGGTTTTATATACATGCATGTACTTGGTTTATATACTCACCTATACGTGGTTTATAGACATACATGTACTTGGCTTATATACATACATATATGTACTTGACTTATATACGTATATGCATTTGGTTTATATACATATATGTACTTGGTTTATATACATACATGGTTATGGTTTATATACATACATGTACTTGGTTTATGTACATATATGTACTTGGCTTTTACACATATATGTTCTAGGTTTATTCAAAATCTTTTACAATTTACATTGCTTATCATACAGACATTCGAAAGTGTTACAAACATATGAAAAGGATTCCGAAGGAAGCTATATCTGTGGGACCGCCAAGAACTAATTATTTAGATTTTTTGATCATTTTGATTCTCCGCGACAGGGATTATATTTTTAGTGAGGTCGGACTATTTCATTAAAAAAATCACAAAACGCCGCCATTTTGAAAAAAGTTCGATTCAGACCACAGTTATCGATTTTACGCGTACAAAGTTAACTGGAGTGAACGATTTTGTAAAGTGTCTTGAGGCATCTTACATATTTTGATCTGAAATGTGACTCAAAAACAACATGGATTTCATAGAGGTTAGTACCAGCTGTTGTGCGCAGATCTTATTTATATGGTGGGGAATCATTTCACATCAATGCCAAAAAAATATGAATAAATTATTCTTTTCAAGGCAAAGTTTCGAGTTTCAGTGTGTGAGTGTTATGCACGTTATCATAATAAACGAGTCAGTAGTGTAATACATAATAAGTTTCGAGTTTCAGTGTGTGAGTGTTATGCACGTTATCATAATAAACGAGTCAGTAGTGTAATACATATATATATATGCAAATGAAGGCTGTATCGTCTGTTCATTTCAGCTTGGCGTGCAAGCACAATTGTCACCTCAACTTCAAGTAACAATAAAACACTAGTTAAAATACAATTTACCGAAATTGATAATTTAAAGGTTGTTAGGTGTTGTACATAGACCGTTGCGACAAACAAAACATTTGATGACTATATGTAGGCCGTTACATTAATAAATACACGTTTTGTGCCATGTTTTGACTTATTTCGTTTATAGAATCTCACACCTTGCCTATTTAATATTGAATTTATTAAACACTTCAAATGGATGCTAAGCATAGCCTCAGGCGCATCATATCAATTTTATGCAACTTGTTTAATAAATTAAATATTCCAGCACTCATTTAAGATCCTCTATAACCTATGTTCATGCAACTTTACACACATCTTCATCTTACTCAAGGAATATGTTACACGTGTTAAATATATCTGAATCAAAAGGTATGGCTGAGTTATGCCCCTTTTACCTTTAACCTGCAATCTAACCTTGCTCGCAACTTGAGCATATTGGCATTATGGTGATGCAACCTGATTCAATTCTTCCTGTAAATATAAATTAGTCAATGCAGTCGACATTTCCAAATAACTCTGTATTTCATTTTGGAGGAATTAGGCCCCTTTTCATGAAAGTTTAACCGGCATCCTAACCTAGCTCAAACTTGGTAAACTATTGATCTAGTGTCATGAAATTATTAATAAAGATCTTCCTATACTAGTTGGTCCAAATTAGAGTAACATCATTAGGTTGTGTTTCAGCTGCATATTCAATGGGAATGCGCACTAAACTAGTCGTGAAAAAGTCAATAATAATATCTTGATTTATCGAGGATAACATAAATTTGGCTTACATGATGTTATAATCTATTAAAAATAAAAAGCGCACAACTAAGATGAATAAAACTATGAGCTTTAATATGTGAATAATATCAAATTTACTTATATCTGTCTTGTTATTCAACAAACAACCTAATCCACCACGGTACAATATACACTTTAGGTAAGTAGATGGTTTTAGTAGCGCATATTCATGCCATGGATAAACAGCATTCACGCTAAGTCCACCAAGAGACAAAATATGTTTTACGAAACCAGGTACAATTTGAAAAAACTCAATAACCCCTAAAACTGTTTACAACCCTAATTATTCATATTTATCTGCGGTAAGACAACATACAAGTTTATACACTACAAGACTATAAGTTTCAAGAATAGTTAAAATGTCATGAGATGATATTTTCGCAAGCATTTGAATTGGTGAAGTGATGTTGATCGTCTAATTTCGATTGGGAGCGTGGAAATCCTTGTCTGACTCATTCATTAACCTGCGGAATGTTTTGATGTATTCTGATGATTCATTATAGTTTAATAGTTTAATAATATTTTATTGCAGATATGTTACAATACATCAATTTAACATCACAATATCCATAGAAACATATGCAAATGGATTGAACTACAAGTTATTACAACATTTGTTACAGTTCTCTCCATTCATTATCATTTACGTATGACCATAAAGGCAAATTATTTTATTTGGGCATTTTTTTAGAATAAACAAGGCCAAACCTCCTGTTTTACTGATCCGATTTGGCTGATTTTCGAATTTGTTTGAGCTTTCATTGATATTAACAATCTATAAAAGATTGGTAAAGTTCATATAATAAATAAAGGTGCTACAGTGTTAACAAGGCAAAATGTGTTATTTCCCATCAAATCAAGGGCCATAACTCTGGTGAAACTTATCCGATCTGACTGGTTTTCGAATTTGTCACAGCTTTCATTGATATAAATATCTAGGCCTGGCCAGGTTTGGTAAAGATCCGATTAATAATGAACGTGCTAGAGTGTTCACAAGGCAAAAGTTAACGGACGGACACTTTGTTATCTCATAAGCTTTGTAGGCCGGGCTAAAACATCATGCTCTTGTTATTTCAAAACTCCATCTTAAATTCGTGTTTACCCTACCTTTTCCGATCAGTTGGCCCCGTATTTCAAATTGATTGCACCAAATATGCATGAAGATTTTACTACCATCGCTCTTCACGATTATTATTTAGAGACTATAAACCTTGAAAAACACTAAGTCGGATAGAGGCTTTGAAGAGAAGTCGTCACCATTAATAATTCGAAAGGGAGGTAACGAAGGGACCGACCGCAGCAAAACTGTATTTGGGGTCATACTGAAGCACGGATAACCAACTGATCCCACTTGATGTATATGCACAAACTAGACAAAACTGGTCATTAAAAAGAAAGGAAGACCTGTGTCAATCTCATAAGCCCACGCGTCTTCTGATTGCGAACTGAATTTATTTTACTACTACCCGGTGACTGAAAGTGACTGTTCGCATAGCTGTCAAGACCCAGTGGATGTTAAGATTGAGATTGGGTTTCTTGGGTTGTGGGGTCAAGGTTGGAGGGGCATAGGAAGCCCGAGATGGTCTATGGTAGAATATGGTCTATTGATCATACAATTTAACAGAATTTATTTCAGTCACAAATAATTATTTATCTTCTTTTCTAACATACATTTAAACACACATTTCAACACTAGAAATAAAAAGATAATTGAGCATTTTTGCGTGGAGAAATTGGATAGAAATTGAATAGGTAAACTACATTGTATAAAAAGAAGTCGGCAACAAAAACAAATTAGGCAACTATTCAGAATACGTCAGATCCTAGAACGTATGCGTGTGAGTGTGATTTAGCACAAAAATGCGTGTGTCTCGCGCCCAATGGTCAATGCGTGAGACTTGACAGGTATGTGTTCGCCGAAATTTATATGGTAACCTAAGGGACCCCTTCCTATAACTGGGCCCTCTCCTATAATTGTTATCCCACTGGGAGCACGACATGTTTAGCTCAGTGAGAAAGTGCCGATGCTTGCGGATGGTAGGAGTTATACAGTACTTGTTCTACTAAAAAATACAAAAATAAAACATTAAATGTTTTTAAAAAAAAACAACGACCGTCATGATTATATACCCGAAAAATGTGCTGAAAATGACGTAAACACCATTTAACCATTCCACCAAACATCAACCTATAACTGGAAAATGTGTCCATCTGACACGGATGCTCCGTTTGACGCTGTCAGTCACAGATACACAAGAATCAATAGTGTACATGTAAGTAGGTCAATCTCATTCTCATTGACTTTTTTTAGTATGGACATGTTTTTCCATGCCATTTGAAAGTTGTATGATTTTCTAAATGATAAATTAGACAGCCAGACAAGGGTAACACACTATGCCATGCCCGCTTTCGTGCAGGGTTATCTAAACAAACAAGGACGACCTTAATTACCACCAGTATATTCTGTTAATCTTGAGTGCTGTCGCTGGATCCGAGACTGAGTCTCGGTTGAGGCACGATTGTTTTACCACCTGTTTTGTTTCATAAGGGGTCTCGTCCGGGATCATTTTAAGAACCACTTTTGTGTAATTAGACATTCAGGGTATTCATGGTAGGGGGTTGACGGGTGTGACAACATTTAGCAAAGTACACGTAAATGGTCGATTACCAATACTGCTTTCTTCTTAGGTCACGGATCGACCCCTGGTGATGGCATGTCTGATGGGAATAACCGCGTACATCTGTTACAGAGTGATAATTTGGGGTAACTCTGTAGGTTGTTTGGAAAGTGGTTTGTACGAGTTGCTTCCCTTTAACTAGATGTAACGCTAGAGTTGGCTTTTACCTGGAAGTTTGGTCACATGCCTTAATTTTTGCAAGGTCAGACATGGTCAGACATGTTGGTTTTTTAGAGTTTCAGTATTTTAAACTTAGATAACTGCAAAGAAGACATGGAGGTTTGTTAATCTCATATTTGAAATTGTTTCCTTTTTAATGTTCCTATGAGTTGATGTAACTTTAATGTTTACAGTTTGACAGTCTATGATTACACGTTATTGTACTCAAGATTGCAGTATTAGTTACTACATATTTAATAATATTATTAAATACTCACTATCCTTTCAAAACTTTGCACAACATATAACACTGTTATTAACTTGCGAATTTGACTAACTACACAGTAGTTGATGGTGAAGACAGTGGTATGAGAGTATGAGAGATGCACTTAATTCCATAAATTGGTAAGTCCATGTATAGAGCTGTGTTGTGTAAGGTGTTACACCAATGTATATGTAATCATGTTTTATCATTATTAGCTATACTATGCCACTAGACACATAAAGACTTTATGTATATCATTTATGAGTCGATACATATGGAATGCATTCCTTATTATAAATACATGTATTTGAGATCATGTGTGTATATGTATTTGTGAACTAATGATTTCAAGATCACTTAGTATGCCTTAATATGCATTTCAGAGAGAGTCGTATCTACCATACGAGTCATACGAGTTGTATCGTGTCTACGATGATTAATACAGAATTGTATGTAACCGATTGTTTATAAAGTGTTTTGATGATAAGATCAATTGTTTTAACTATATTTATATGCTAAGCTGGCAAGCGCTCGTACTAACTGTTTCGTGGTGTACTATGTTGCGTACTGTGTTGTCTCTGTGTTTATTGTGTCGATATGGTGTGAGTGAATGGTTTAGAATGTTTATCGAGGGATGAGAAGTTCTCACTGCATGCACGGGGTTGACACCCGATAACCCCTTATTGGCGCTAAAATTACTAACTCCCGCCTTCCTATCTCTACCTACAAGGCATTCTACATCTTGCTTTCTTAGGGTAAGGTCGCGAGACCAAACTTAGCTATAGATTGATAGTTTCTAGATAGGCTTTGCCATATTATATAAGCTCTTATCTTTGAGCGTATTTATTAAATAAGCGCATATCATGGAAGCGATTCTGGTAAGACTGTTTTAAGTGTTTTTATAGTATACATGTATGTGAAATGTTGCATTTGCTGAATTGAGCCGTTTAGCTTATCTGATAGATTTTCACTTAGTTTTACCGTTGTTGTTCTTATATGTTTCAGGCTCAAAATATGGTTTGATTCGTATATTGCGAACCTGGACGAATGAATAAATAGTTTAAACATGGGAAGTTTTGTGCGTTAAATCTTTCACCCACTACCCGGTTATAAATGGCGACCACGACGAGACCAGGAAATCATGAGCCAGGATCCGCTCCAGCGTTACCAAACGTGAGGCCGTGGAAGTAGTGGAAGCGATCGTTTTCATTTCCGGATCCATATAACAGAGAGGAACCCGGGGGACATCGTTCTGCGATGCCGAGACGTCAGGCAACTTCAACGTAGGGCCCACCAACAAGTATGGTACCATACCAACGTATACGTATACAGTGTTATTTTTTTGTGCGCACTCGCGTGAAGGCACCAAAGGGAGGAGATTTGACATTTTCGCGGGAGTATTTACGCGCGCGGAGGAATCAACCCAGATACGAACTACTTGTGTGTTGACAAAGTGAGACATGTGTTTTGGATTGTGAACAAAGTGTAGCGTGATACGATTAGTGTTAGTTTAGATATTTTATTATAATATTGGATAATTTTGGAGGACGAAAATCGTAAGTTATTTATTGTGTATATTTGTATATGTATTAGTACTGTCAGACGTAAATTTTTGTTTATGTCATAATCGCGTGTACTGTAAAATTATGTCTTAGACACACGGACAGATATTTTCAGAGACATTTGATAGAATTAAATTTATTTTTGGCTAGTAAAAGCAAGTTGTATAGATTCGCATGTGTTCGTCCAATTATTAGAATTAACAGGCGATCTAATTTATAGGCGTGTGACACAGGTTTTGAGTCGTACAGTGTCCACCAGAGTGCTGTTGTTTACGTTAGCCACCGCGTTTTAGATATTTTGACCATTTTCTGTTCAAAATTCATAGATGTAAGTAAACATTTTGATGGCGTACGATCGTAATAATATCGTGTAGGCAATCTAGTATATTACTAGTGAAAAATTGTGTTAGAGGCGTAACATTTTCCTGTTGACATAAATGTTTCACATATTTTCGCGAATGTGATGGTTTGTTTACACACGTGATTTTTGTGTTAGTCCAGAAATGGAGTGAATATGTATATTTAGTGTTTTTGGTACGATTAGACTAAAACAATTTAAGTCCTCAAAGGTAAATTCAAGGGATAAATATGAAGGTGTTAGTTGTGTGTTGTGTGACTTAAGCAAAGACTAGTAAAGTGAAAGTAAGGTGTTGACACTAAGTCAGTGAGTGATTACACAGTACTGTGATAACATTTAGTCATAAGAAATGGGTGTTATTTAGTTAAATTGGTGATAAACCATGTAAAAGGTGTATAGTCGATATCATACATATATTGTTAGATACAATAAGAGGTATTCAGCTTGAACATATAAAAAAAAATCATAGTGGAATTTAGGGTGTTTACTTCTTCTGTCTTATATCTAGGCCGGTTTAATAAACCCCGTCACCTTTGCACCCTTCTAGATTATAAGTACCTTTCACAACCTATTACAAGCACTTTAGCATCATCACAGAGAGATTGGGTTCCGAAAAAGGTATGTGAATCTTGTATCAAGCATATATGTTGTATTGTGTGTTGTATTTTGTGTATTGCAGATATTGTATGTTGCTTTATATGTGTAAATATGTGTTACTAACTGCTTGCCAGCGCTTAGATTAGTTTTACGTGCTATATAGTTTAGTTTGTGCTTAAAGTTGACATTTGAGAGTGCGATATATGTGTATCTATTTGCATAGCATTTGAATAGCATTTGAATATTTACAGGATTGACAGATAAACATTGTGATTTATATTTGTCTAGATCTGATGAGAGTTTTTGGACAGACAAACATATTTGTTTGGATAGGTCTCATTTCAGAGTTCATATTCTTGATATTACAGGATTGGCTAGTGATTTAAGGCATTTATTGATTGATTTTCAGGGTTTATTGATTATACTGGGAGTGTTTACAGGTATGGCCCAGTAGATCTGCACTTGAAGTGAGCTGTAAATAGAATTGGTTTTTCCTACTGTAGCTATCAGAGTTGCATCCCTTTGACAGTGTGTAATATTATTGTTTTACATTTCAGGATATAGTCATTAGTTAAAGTAAATTAATTTGCTTTAAGCATCTTGGTTTCAGCAGTAGTTAATTTAACTAATTTGCATTTAAGCATTTTTGATTTCAGCAGCGATTACTTAGAATTAATTAATTTAATTTGAATTTAATTAGTTTGTAGATTTATTACGGGTTGCTGTGCAGTTGGATTTATTTTTTTTGTTACAGGTTGGAAATTCACTTTAGAGTTTATAGTGATTAGTGATAAATTGAAGTGGTCACTTATACATATTAAACTTGTGATTTGTAAATATGATTTTTATATTATTATAGTGATTTAGTTATTACGGTGATAGTGTTCACTGTGATCTTTTGGCATAGAGATCCTATTGACTTAGTATAGTGGGACTTTTTTGTATTGTATTTGTCACTATATAGTGTTATAGATATAGTGAATTGTTGATCATGGCTACCTCATCGGGAACAGAGGGTGATCCAATTACACCGGTTAAGGGTGGAGACATTAAGATGCCATCTGAGGAAGAGATGCTCAAGTGTTTAGCGGCGAAATATAGTTTTACGCCTAAGCCACTGCAGAGAACGTCAACTAGGAAGAGCGTGGCGGAGATGATTGAATGTGGTGCTATACGAGATTCCGACAGTCCCTATTCTTCTAACGTGGTTCTTGTCCGTAAGAAAGATGGCTCTTTACGCTTTTGCCTAGACTTTAGGATGCTGAACGCCAGAACTAGGAAAGATAGCTACATGTTACCACGTTTCGACGATACTGTGGATGTATTAATCGGATCTCGTTACTTTTCGAAATTGGACCTGAGATCATCATATTGGCAGGTTGAACTCGAAGAGGAGGACAAGGCAAAAACTGCATTTTCAGTCGGCAACTTTGGATTTTACGAATGCAACCGTATGCCATTCGGACTTTGTAACAGTGGCGCTACTTTTCAGCGTCTAATGGAAAAGTGCATGGGCGAGCTACATCTTCGTGAATGTCTTGTATTTATTGACGATATTTTAATCTTTTCCAAGACCTTCGAAGAACATCTTCAACGGTTAGAGTCTGTATTTCAGCGTTTGCATTATTATGGATTAAAATTGAAACCGTCAAAATGTGAACTCTTTAAAATATCAGTTTCATACCTTGGACACATAATTTCTGAAGAAGAGATTGGGACTGATCCTGCGAAGACTTCTGCTATTTCAGATTGGCTTGTCCCGATGAATATCACCGAACTTAGAACTTTCCTAGGAACTTCGGGGTATTATCGTCGTTTCATAAAGGACTACGCCAGTATAGCCCAGCCGTCAAACAAGCTGTTGGAGGGTCAAGCAACCAACAAAAAGGCCAAGAAAGGAAAAAAGAAGGCGAAGAAACCTGTCGAATGGACATGGGGTGAAGCCCAACAGACAGCCTTCGACACTTTGAAGCAGCAGTTGACAAAACCACCAGTTTTGGCATATGCCGATTTCTCGCAGCCCTTTATTGTCCACACTGATGTTAGCGGTGTTGGACTCGGAGCCATTTTGCTGCAGAATCAAGGTGGAGCTGAGCGGGTCATTGCCTATGCTAGCCGAGGACTTCGTGCCAGCGAGCGCAATTACCCAGCGCACAAGTTGGAGTTTCTCGCGCTGAAGTGGGCAGTGACAGATAAATTCCACGACTACCTCTTTGGATGTGCCGAATTCGAGGTGTTAACCGATAACAATCCGCTGACCTATGTCATGTCGACAGCGAAGCTGGACGCCACAGGTCATCGCTGGATTGCAGCCTTGTCAGCATATAACTTTTCCATTAGTTATAAACCAGGCAAAAAGAATACTGATGTAGATGGGCTCAGTCGTCGACCACAGCTCTTCACAGACATGGTCAAGGCCATCTGCTTATCAGGTACCGTCAAAGTTCCATTGGTGGAAAGCTTGGCGGGTGGGGCCGGTTCTCAGTTGGCCACTGAGGACATAGCGCTAACCGACAACTTTCGCCAGGTGGATCTGAGACAAGAACAAGCCAAGGACACAACTATAGCCAGGGTGATGGAACTCCTGAGATGCAATTCTCGAGGGGAGGAGAAGGAGAGTTTACCAGTACAGAAGCTCCTTAGAGAATGGAAGAGGCTCTACATAGAGGACGGAGTTCTGTATAGAACTGCATCTCAGGATTGTCAGGATGTAGAACAAGTCGTCATACCAGAAGCCTACAGGACAATAGCTTTCAAAGGGATTCATGACGATATGGGGTACCCTGGAAAAGACAAGACTTTGGAGCAAGAAGCTATCTGATTTAATCATTGATCTGTTACACTATACTGATTGCAATATTTCACACTTCCTGTCATATGAAACTATAAACGTAATTTGTGTATTTTGACAATAAAAGGGCAAAAAAATAATCGTACTCGTACACTTTTATAGTTTAATATAGATATAAAAATGAACAGGAAAAGCAGCATTCAAGGACGACAGTCAACCACAAACACACACAGAAACAAAGAACAAATTTACCGATTTAATCAACCTAATCTGACTTCAGTTGCCACAACCTTTGATTTTATCGAAATATATTTGATTTGATATGCATAATATATCGTTTGTATATTTTTTTTACAAATCGGTAACAACATTTTGTTAATAAGAATGTATTAAAATATATTTACTATGCAGTCATCCACCTTAACAAAATTCCGTTAAGGCTTCTTTTTTTAAAGCGTTAACAGAATTGAATTAAGATCATTACTTGGCATCCTTCCACCTGAAGAAATTCTGTTACGTTTTTTTTTAATCATTAACAAAATTTTATTAAGACGAATATGTTCAAATATCTTTACTAGGCAGTCTTCCACCTTAACAAAATGCTGTTGAGATAATAATTTGTTTTTAAATTGTTAACAAACTTTTGTTAAGGTTTATTTTTAAAATCGTTAACAAAATTCTGTTAAGACAATTTTTTCTACCAATCGTTAACAAATTTTTGTTAATAAGAATGTATTCAAATATCTTTACTAGGAAGTCTTTCACCTTAACAAAATTCTGTTAAGATTTTTTAAAATCGTTAACACAATTGTGTTATGACTATTCTTTCTACAAATCGTTAACACAATTTTGTTAATAAGAATGTATTCAAATACCTTTACTAGGCAGATTTCCACCTTAATAAAATTATGTTAAGTTTTTTTTTAAAGCATTAACAGAATTTTATTAAGATCATTACTAGGCAGACTTCCATCTGAACAAATTGTGTTCAGATTGTTTTTTTAAATCGTTAATAAAATTTTGTTCAGACGAATATGTTCAAAAATCTTTACTAGTCGGTCTTCCACCTTAACAAAATTCTGTTCAGATGATATTTTTTTTTAAATCGTTGGCATAATTTTGTTAAGATTAATTTTTAAAATCGTTAACAAAATTCTGTTAAGACAATTTTTTCTACAAATCGCTAACAAATTTCTGTAAGTAAGAATGTATTCAAATATCTTAACTAGGCAGTCTAACACCTTAACAGAATTCTGCTAAGATTTTGTTTAAAGCGTTAACAGAATTTTGTTAGGATTTATTTATGAAATCATTAACAAAATTCTGTTAAGACGATTTTTTCTACAAATCTTTAACAAAATTTTGTTAATAAGAATTTATTCAAATATATTTACTTGGAACACTCCACCTTTCCACCTTAACACAATTCTGTTAAGGTTTTTCGTTTAAAGCGTTAACAGAATTTTGTTAATACGAATATATTCAAATATCTTTACTAGGCGGTCTTCTCCATCTTAACAAAATTCTGTTAAGAATATATTTTGTTTAAAATCGTTAACAGAATTTTGTTAACATTTTTTTTTAAATCGATAACAAAATTGTGTTAAGACGAATATATTCAAATATCTTTACTAGGTGAACTTCTCCACCTTAACACAATTCTGTTAAGATGATATTTTGTTTTTAAATCGTTAACAGAATTTTGTTAAGATTTATTTTTAAAATCGTTAACAAAATTCTGTTAAGACCATTTTTTCTACAAATCGTTAACAACATTTTGTAAAATCATTTCAGATTTTGTTTTAAAGAGTTATCAGAATGTTGTTAAGATTTATTTTTAAAACCGTTAACAAAATTCTGTTAAGACTATTTTTTCTACAAATCGTTAACACAATTTTGTTAATAAGAATTTATTCACATATCTTTACTAGGCAGTTTTGCACCTAAACAAAAGTGTGTTTTTTTAAATCGTTAACAGAATTTTGTTAAGATCATTACTAGGTAGTCTTCCACCTGAACATATTTAACAGATCCTATCATGTCAACGATTGATTTATAAACACATAGCTGGTGATTGACATTTTGTTCATTACCGTTCATAAGCTAATTTTAGAATTTATCACGCAGTGAGCTGACCTCTGTTTACTCATATGTGCTCACACAAAACAACGTTCGAAACGCTTGCGTAAACTAGTGATCAAACGTTTTTTGTGGTAGAAAAACGTATTTTCTTTCAAATATTCTTGAAACATTTAATAATTCTGCTCATCGTTCCTGTTCTTTTGACAGAAACTATTAAATTCGTAACCAGACATACAATGAGCTATGTCTGGTTTTAAATTAATAGAGCGACGTTAATAATACGACACAGACCTGCAGGATGCAAGAGATTGTAATACCCTCAGAAAAATGACACCGGTTAGATATTCACAAAAGCAAACACGTGTCACTTTTACGAGGGTATATCATATCATAAATTATTTTCAGTTCCTAAAATATTTGGCAAGTAGCTTAAGTCGTGCTAAATAGTTTGAAAACTTAAAGTTGAAGAAAGACAAAAATATCGGACAGGGAAAGCAGCATTCAAGGACGACAGTCAACCACAAAACACAAAAACAAACACGCAAACAGACAAACGAGAAAGCAAAAGTAATGAAAAATGCAAACGACATCACAAACACAAAAGTGTTGACAATAGGGCTACCGCCTTTGAACGGTCAGTGGCAACAAAGGCCACTGGGGGTTTAAACCGGTTCTAGGGTGCACCAAACCTCACACTTACCCTTCTGTTATCCCATTAAACCAGGACAGTGTAAATAAAGAAATCCCCGCCATGATCTAATCTCTAACCAACAATGCAGAATCAATAGGCAATATAAGTAAAACACAAATATGCTAGTGTAAATATAATACAAAAAACAATAGCCTAGAAAGCGACAATGATGGTACTCAATGACTTGGCAGAAGCCAGAGCAACAAGAGAATAAACCATTAAGGGCACGACAAGAAAGATCATAGACAAACATCAAACGCCACCGTCCCAATGGGCTTTAGGTAGGCGTCATCATAGGGTCCACAGCCTGTCCGGTCATCGTACAATTAAATAGGAAAGCATAGTGGCGAACTGTTAAAGGGTCCTTGACCAAGCATGCAGTACGTTGCAAAATGATAGGGTCATAACCTCTTTTGACAAACTTTTTAACAAGTTTAACAAAGATGTATGGAAGTGATCATGACCAAGAATCTTACGAGGTTTATAAATCACATCACCATAGAAGTCAGGTTGTGATAGTCCTTGTCGCAGAAGAGTCCTTAAATTTCTTTGGAAAGAAGATCATGGTTACGATAATACAATTTTGCAAAGGTTTTACGAAGTTTATGGTAACGGTAACCCTGATTGAGTAGCTTTTTAGTTATACAAAGATTACGAATATTAAAGTCCTCAACTCGAGTACAAGCTCTTGAAAAACGAATAATTTGAGACACATACACCCATAAGAAGTTGCTCGGGGAACATCCCCATCCAAGTGGGATAATTAACAATGTCAAAATCACTCTCTTGTCATAGATTTTGCTAATTATTTCACCATTTGCAATCGAGAGATCTAAATCAAGAAAAGAAGCGTTATTATCAGATATATTAGCTTTGTTAAGCTGAAGTTCTTTAGGATAAATATTACTAACCATAATTGGAAAGAAAGGGTTGTCAATGTTCAATTTATCATCCAGTAACCGAGAGGTGTCATTAAAGGCTTCAATAACATCTTCCTGGGTATCTGATGAAAGACCCATAACGAAATCTCTTTCGTAGAAAAATAAAAACAAATCTGCGACAAGTGGTGCACAGTTCGTACCCAAAGGGATACCAACAATTTGTCTATAAACGGTGGTTCCATACCTGACGAAAATATTATCTAATAGGACGGTGAGTGCTTCACAAACTTCACAGCAAGTATAATTGTCTAAGAAGTTTATATAATATCATAGATTTATTAAATTGCAACATAAATATATCGAAATTTAAGGTATAACCATCAAATGTTATTACCTTTTAATTTAATGTTAAAAAGTTGGTACATAGAACTACCAATTATAATATACATATATTTACATATATATAACCCATGTTCCAATTTTGTTAAATCGCCTGTACATTATTTGACATTGGTAGCACACAATATGGGAAATTCTCATTAACATTTTCAAATATGTCGATGTCTTATTCTTCGTTGAAGTTAAGATGATGTTTTTAGATAATTAGCTTAAGAGCGAAAACATATCGAAAGGGGTTTTATATTTAATTCAATTTCAGAATTGTATTAAAATGGATTTTACCCTGAACGATTTGTTTTCTTAATGCTATGGCTTCTGTAAAACCACTGAGTACTTGTTTTGTGGTGTTTCTTGTTGCTATGACTTCTGTCAAACCGCTAATTACTTGTTTTTTTGGCTTTCTCGACTTTCTTTTTCAATAGCTTATATACATGATAATTTATGTGCTATCCATTTATTGCCGATTAACACTGCCTTGATAGTTATTTGAGAATATAATCTGGAGAGGGTATCTTTATTTACACTGTCACGTTTTATTGGTATAACAATAGGGCAAGAATGGTGTCTGGGGCACCCTTCAACCTGGTTTAAACACCCAGCGACTTTTTCCCCACTGACTGACCGTTCTAAGGTGATAGCCTTATTGTCAACCTCTTTATGTGTGTGGTGTCATATACTGCATTTTATTCGTCGTTGTAATTATGTCTTCCCCACTCACCCACGAAGTGGAGTAGACAAATTGCTTTTGCTGTGTTCGTCCGTCCGTCCGTCTGTCTGTCACATATATTGTCGCGCTACTCCTCCTCAACCGCATGCTGGATGTCGCCGAAAATTTAGAAGAAGTATCGATATAATGTATAGTTGTGCATTTGTGCGTTTGTGTTCCAGTTCGATAATTTCTTACGGAGTTACGCCCCTTTGACGTGTTCACTTACATTTGTTTTCGCCGTTACTACTCCTAAACCGCGTGTTGGATTTCTCAGAAAATGTACAGGAAGCATCTATAACAGGTGGTGAAAAGGTCGTTCCTCAACGAGACTCGAACCCAGGTTATCTGGTTTACCGTACCAGGGCTCTAACCACTGAGCTATCGAGGACATACGGTTAGGAATCGAGTATTCATCATTTACCTGTACCCGTTTATATACACCCCTACCATCAATTTATTTATATGACGTACAACTTATGAACGAGATTTTAACTTCTTATTTAACGAATGTATCGTATCCATTACTCGATAACGAATATAATAAAATCACACACAGCATGTGATTATACTACATGCTCCAGTGCGTACATTGCTGACTTCAGTTTTTTGCTTAACGTCTGAATTAAGGATTTTATCAAACAGGTTTATCAAAAGTAAATACACATCAGATATTCTGGCCTTTTTGTATATTTTAAAGTCGCTGGAGCAAGAAGCTATCTGATTTAATCATTGATCTGTTACACTATACTGATTGCAATATTTCACACTTCCTGTCATATGAAACTATAAACGTAATTTGTGTATTTTGACAATAAAAGGGCAAAAAAATAATCGTACTCGTACACTTTTATAGTTTAATATAGATATAAAAATGAACAGGAAAAGCAGCATTCAAGGACGACAGTCAACCACAAACACACACAGAAACAAAGAACAAATTTACCGATGTAATCAACTTAATCTGACTTCAGTTGCCACAACCTTTGATTTTATCGAAATATATTTGATTTGATATGCATAATATATCGTTTGTATATTTGTTTTACAAATCGGTAACAACATTTTGTTAATAAGAATGTATTCAAATATATTTACTAGACAGTCATCCACCTTAACAAAATTCTGTTAAGGCTTCTTTTTTTAAAGCGTTAACAGAATTGAATTAAGATCATTACTTGGCATCCTTCCACCTGAAGAAATTCTGTTACGTTTTTTTTTAATTATTAACAAAATTTTATTAAGACGAATATGTTCAAATATCTTTACTAGGCAGTCTTCCACCTTAACAAAATGCTGTTGAGATAATAATTTGTTTTTAAATTGTTAACAAACTTTTGTTAAGGTTTATTTTTAAAATCGTTAAAAAAATTCTGTTAAGACAATTTTTTCTACCAATCGTTAACAAATTTTTGTTAATAAGAATGTATTCAAATATCTTTACTAGGAAGTCTTTCACCTTAACAAAATTCTGTTAAGATTTTTTAAAATCGTTAACACAATTGTGTTATGACTATTCTTTCTACAAATCGTTAACACAATTTTGTTAATAAGAATGTATTCAAATACCTTTACTAGGCAGATTTCCACCTTAATAAAATTATGTTAAGTTTTTTTTTAAAGCATTAACAGAATTTTATTAAGATCATTACTAGGCAGACTTCCATCTGAACAAATTGTGTTCAGATTGTTTTTTTAAATCGTTAATAAAATTTTGTTCAGACGAATATGTTCAAAAATCTTTACTAGTCGGTCTTCCACCTTAACAAAATTCTGTTCAGATGATATTTTTTTTTAAATCGTTAGCATAATTTTGTTAAGATTAATTTTTAAAATCGTTAACAAAATTCTGTTAAGACAATTTTTTCTACAAATCGCTAACAAATTTCTGTAAGTAAGAATGTATTCAAATATCTTAACTAGGCAGTCTAACACCTTAACAGAATTCTGCTAAGATTTTATTTAAAGCGTTAACAGAATTTTGTTAGGATTTATTTATGAAATCATTAACAAAATTCTGTTAAGACAATTTTTTCTACAAATCTTTAACAAAATTTTGTTAATAAAAATTTATTCAAATATATTTACTTGGAACACTCCACCTTTCCACCTTAACACAATTCTGTTAAGGTTTTTCGTTTAAAGCGTTAACAGAATTTTGTTAATACGAATATATTCAAATATCTTTACTAGGCGGTCTTCTCCATCTTAACAAAATTCTGTTAAGAATATATTTTGTTTTAAATCGTTAACAGAATTTTGTTAACATTTTTTTTTAAATCGATAACAAAATTGTGTTAAGACGAATATATTCAAATATCTTTACTAGGTGAACTTCTCCACCTTAACACAATTCTGTTAAGATGATATTTTGTTTTTAAATCGTTAACAGAATTTTGTTAAGATTTATTTTTAAAATCGTTAACAAAATTCTGTTAAGACCATTTTTTCTACAAATCGTTAACAACATTTTGTAAATTCATTTCAGATTTTGTTTTAAAGAGTTATCAGAATGTTGTTAAGATTTATTTTTAAAACCGTTAACAAAATTCTGTTAAGACTATTTTTTCTACAAATCGTTAACACAATTTTGTTAATATGAATTTATTCACATATCTTTACTAGGCAGTTTTGCACCTAAACAAAAGTGTTTTTTTTTAAATCGTTAACAGAATTTTGTTAAGATCATTACTAGGTAGTCTTCCACCTGAACAAATTTAACAGATCCTATCATGTCAACGATTGATTTATAAACACATAGCTGGTGATTGACATTTTGTTCATTACCGTTCATAAGCTAATTTTAGAATTTATCACGCAGTGAGCTGACCTCTGTTTACTCATACGTGCTCACACAAAACAACGTTCGAAACGCTTGCGTAAACTAGTGATCAAAAGTTTTTTGTGGTAGAAAAACGTATTTTCTTTCAAATATTCTTGAAACATTTAATAATTCTGCTCATCGTTCCTGTTCTTTTGACAAAAACTATTAAATTCGTAACCAGACATATAATGAGCTATGTCTGGTTTTAAATTAATAGAGCGACGTTAATAATACGACACAGACCTGCAGGATGCAAGAGATTGTAATACCCTCAGAATAATGACACCGGTTATATATTCACAAAAGCAAACACGTGTCACTTTTACGAGGGTATATCATATCATAAATTATTTTCAGTTCCTAAAATATTTGGCAAGTAGCTTAAGTCATGTTAAATAGTTTGAAAACTTAAAGTTGAAGAAAGACAAAAATATCGGACAGGGAAAGCAGCATTCAAGGACGACAGTCAACCACAAAACACAAAAACAAACACGCAAACAGACAAACGAGAAAGCAAAAGTAATGAAAAATGCAAACGACATCACAAACACAAAAGTGTTGACAATAGGGCTACCGCCTTTGAACGGTCAGTGGCAACAAAGGCCACTGGGGGTTTAAACCGTTTCTAGGGTGCACCAAACCTCACACTTACCCTTCTGTTATCCCATTAAACCAGGCCAGTGTAAATAAAGAAATCCCCGCCATGATCTAATCTCTAACCAACAATGCAGAATCAATAGGCAATATAAGTAAAACACAAATATGCTAGTGTAAATATAATACAAAAAACAATAGCCTAGAAAGCGACAATGATGGTACTCAATGACTTGGCAGAAGCCAGAGCAACAAGAGAATAAACCATTAAGGGCACGACAAGAGAGATCAAAGACAAACATCAAACGCCACCGTCCCAATAGGCTTTAGGTAGGCGTCATCATAGGGTCCACAGCCTGTCCGGTCATCGTACAATTAAATAGGAAAGCATAGTGGCGAACTGTTAAAGGGTCCCCGACCAAGCATGCAATACGTTGCAAAATGATAGGGTCATAACCTCTTTTGACAAACTTTTTAACAAGTTTAACAAAGATGTATGGAAGTGATCATGACCAAGAATCTTACGACGTTTATAAATCACATCACCATAGAAGTCAGGTTGTGATAGTCCTTGTCGCAGAAGAGTCCTTAAATTACTTTGGAAAGAAGATCATGGTTACGATAATAACATTTTGCAAAGGTTTTACGAAGTTTATGGTAACGGTAACCCTGATTGAGTAGCTTTTTAGTTATACAAAGATTACGAATATTAAAGTCCTCAACTCGAGTACAAGCTCTTGAAAAACGAATAATTTGAGACACATACACCCATAAGAAGTTGCTCGGGGAACATCCCCATCCAAGTGGGATAATTAACAATGTCAAAATCACTCTCTTGTCATAGATTTTGCTAATTATTTTACCATTTGCAATCGAGAGATCTAAATCAAGAAAAGAAGCGTTATTATCAGATATATTAGCTTTGTTAAGCTGCAGTTCTTTAGGATAAATATTACTAACCATAATTGGAAAGAAAGGGTTGTCAATGTTCAATTTGTCATCCAGTAACCGAGAGGTGTCATTAAAGGCTTCAATAACATCTTCCTGGGTATCTGATGAAAGACCCAACGCGAAATCTCTTTCGTAGAAAAATAAAAACAAATCTGCGACAAGTGGTGCACAGTTCGTACCCAAAGGGATACCAACAATTTGTCTATAAACGGTGGTTCCATACCTGACGAAAATATTATCTAATAGGACGATGAGTGCTTCACAAACTTCACAGCAAGTATAATTGTCTAAGAAGTTTATATAATATCATAGATTTATTAAATTGCAACACAAATATATCGAAATTTAAGGTATAACCTTCAAATGTTATTACCTTTTAATTTAATGTTAAAAAGTTGGTACATAGAACTACCAATTATAATATACATATATTTACATATATATAACCCATGTTCCAATTTTGTTAAATCGCCTGTAAATTATTTGACATTGGTATCACACAATATGGGAAATTCTCATTAACATTTTCAAATATGTCGATGTCTTATCCTTCGTTGAAGTTAAAAAAAATAATATGATAATGGACCTTTGGAAACGGCCGAGCACGACACATACGAAATATTGCAGTCTCGGTTTGATTGAGACTGTTCATGAGCGGTTTTGAAATATGCTAGCTACCGCTCACGCCCTCTAGCCCCGGGTTGAGCAGAACTCAATATTCATAAAATCAATAGTACACAATTGTAACCATCCCAACGATGGCATGCATACGGCGGTGGACATGGAGTTATATACTTCCCCATGTCGTACGGCGTATCGTCCAAGTATCTAATAAAATTAAATGCCCCGAAGAGCGAAATAAACATAATGGAATTTAGTTGGGAGCAGCGGTTATGAAGCCTGCGTATCACAAGTAACAGCCAAAAGACTAAATTAAAAAGCAGACAACATATCCTATAAGTGGTTAAACAATACCCAGAGCCTTTTATAGGCCGGAGTAGTGGAACCACCGAATCAAAAATTAGGTAAGAAAACAAAAGAAATTGAAAATGTACCACCGATAACTAAATATAAGTATCGGGCTCAGCGATCTCCAAAGATCGAATGAATAACAGTACTGATTGCAAGCGCGGGGAGACGTTTTACTGCCGCCACACTGCACAAGCAACGCCATTGTGCTATAACAAAAAGTATGATAATGGACCTTTGGAAACGGCCGAGCAAGACACATACGAAATATTGCAGTATCGGTTTGATTGATACTGTTCATGAGCGGTAGTGAAATAGGCTAGCTACAGCTCACGCCCTCTAGCCCCGGGTTGAGCAAAACTCAATATTCATAAAATCAATAGTACACAATATTAACCATCCCAACGATGGCATGCATACGGCGGTGGACATGGAGTTATATACTTCCCCATGTCGTACGGCGTATAGTCCCAGTATCTAATAAAATTAAATGCCCCGAAGAGCGAAATAAACATAATGGAATTTAGTTGGGATCAGCGGTTATGAAGCCTGCGTATCACAAGTAACAGCCAAAAGACAAAATTAAAAAGCAGACAACATATCCTATAAGTGGTTAAACAATACCCAGAGCCTTTTATAGGCCGGAGTAGTGGAACCACCGAATCAAAAATTAAGTAAGAAAACAAAAGAAATTGAAAATGTACCACCGATAACTAAATATAAGTATCGGGCTCAGCGATCTCCAAAGATCGAATGAATAACAGTACTGATTGCAAGCGCGGGGAGACGTTTTACTGCCGCCACACTGCACAAGCAACGCCACTGTGCTATAACAAAAAGTATGATAATGGACCTTTGGAAACGGCCGAGCACGACACATACGAAATATTGCAGTATCGGTTTGATTGATACTGTTCATGAGCGGTAGTGAAATAGGCTAGCTACCGCTCACGCCCTCTAGCCCCGGGTTGAGCAGAACTCAATATTCATAAAATCAATAGTACACAATATTAACCATCCCAACGATGGCATGCATACGGCGGTGGACATGGAGTTATATACACTGACGAGATATGAAAACGCAACAACGGGTTTGTAGGAGTATATTAGAGAAAATAATTACATAACACTCATAAATGGGGTATCAAATTAATCAGTGACTCTTCAACAATGCATGTGTAAAAACAAAATGATGATTCCACCAACCGATATTACGTAATCACTGTTTATTCCACATCAGTCAGTTTAAATGGTCAGTACCGGGTATGGCCCCCATTTTTCCTGATCACTTCCTGAAGCCGTGAACGCATTGAACGACAATGATTCCTATAAACTCGACGTGGAATGCGTCCCCACTCATAAATCAGTGCATTCGTTAACTCCTGGACGTTTCTTGGAGGGTTAGGACGTTGACGCTGCCACCACCGTAACGTTCATGCTCCACAATACAATTATCTGCAAAACGTTCATTTCGTCGACGGTACACGCGTACTCTGCCATCTGCATTGAATAAATTGAATCTAGATTCATCCGAAAACAAAACCATATTCCAGTTCACATTATTTATGTTTGCACGTGCCCATTGCAGTCGTTGACGTCGAGGATGTACGGTAAGTACGGGAACTTTAGCTGGCCGCCGGCACCTTATTCCGTAATAACGCAATCGTTTAGCCACTGTGTTTCGATGGATAGGGCGACCCCTTGTCCCAATGACTATATTTGCAGTTGACGTCGCCGTAAGTTTACGATTACGTAGATGACGTTGACGAATGTTAACGTCCTGACGTGGCGTCGTAACTGGCATCGCCCCAGGTCGAGGACGGTCCGACACGGTACCGGTAAGATTGTATCGCTGAAGCAACCGCGAAATTGTCGATCGGTTGACGTTAAAACGTCTTGCGACTTCCGTTTGCTTAATTCCAATTTTCAAAAGTCCCAAAATCCGATTTCGGTCTGCGTTATTTATCCGTGGCATCTCTCGAATTTAAAATTATCCAACAATTTTTTGAAATTATGATTTGTAGGTGTTTTACACATGTACTGAAATAAAATTTCAATCGATTTGACCACATGGTAAATGTGCACGGGACGCACGAGGAAAACGAAGCGGACCTTGCTATTGTGATTTTACGGTAATATGGGCTGATTAAATTCAGTCAAAATGGATCAAGTGTATCGAGCTATGTATGTGTTCAAAATTTTAAGGCTATGCCATTCTTAATGAAAAATATATTTAGACATTTGTTTGTTGCGTTTTCATATCACTTGAGTGTACTTCCCCATGTCGTACGGCGTATAGTCCCAGTATCTAATAAAATTTAATGGCCCGAAGAGCGAAATAAACATAATGGAATATAGTTGGGAGCAGCGGTTATGAAGCCTGCGTATCACAAGTAACAGTCAAAAGACTAAACACTCAAACCACTAATTACTTGTTTTCTGGCTTTCTCGACTTTCTTTTTCAATAGCTTATATACATGATAATTTATGTGCTATCGATTTATTGCCGATTAACACTGCCTTGATAGTTATTTGAGAATATAATCTGGAGAGAATATCTTTATTTACACTGTCACGTTTTATTGGTATAACAATAAGGCAAGAATGGTGTCTGGGGCACCCTTTAACATGGTGTAAACACCCAGCGACCTTTTCCCCACTGGCTGACCGTTCTAAGGTGATAGCCTTATTGTCAACCTCTTTATGTTTGTGGTGTCATATATTGCATTTTATTCGTCGTTGTAATTCTGTCTTCCCCACCCACCCACGAAGTGGAGTAGACAATTTGCTTTTGCTGTGTTCGTCCGTCTGTCTGTCACAAATATTGTCGCGCTACTCCTCCTCAACCGCTTGCTGGATGTCGCCGAAAATTTACAAGAAGTATCGATATAATGTATAGTTGTGCATTTGTGCGTTTGTGTACCGGTTCGATTATTTTTGACGGAGTTACTGCCCTTTGACGTGTTCAGTTACATTTGTTTTCGCCGTTATTACTCCTAAACCGCGTGTTGGATTTCTCAGAAAATGTACAGGAAGCATCTATAACAGGTGGTGAAAAGGTCGTTCCTCAACCGAGACTGAACCCAGGTTATCTGGTTTACCGTACCAGGGCTCTAACCACTGAGCTATCGAGGACATACGGTTAGGAATCGATTATTCACCGTTTACCTGTACCCGTTTATATACACCCCTACCATCAATTTATTTATATGACGTTCAACTTATGAACGATATTTTATCTTCTTATTGAACGAATGTATCCATTACTCGATTACGTATATAATAAAATCATACACAGCATGTGATTATACTACATGCTCCAATGCGTACATTGCTGACTTCAGTTTTTTGGTTAACATCTGAATTAAGGATTTTATCAAACAGGTTTATCAAAGGTAAATACACATCAGATATTCTGGCGTTTTTGTATCTTTTAAAGTCTCTGGAGCAAGAAGCTATTTGATTTAATCATTGATCTGTTACACTATACTAATTGCAATATTTCACACTTCCTGTCATATGAAACTATAAAAGTAATTTGTGTATTTTGACAATAAAAGGGCCAAAAAAATATTCGAACTCGTACACTTTTATAGTTTAATATAGATATAAAAATGAACAGGAAAAGCAGCATTCAAGGACGACAGTCAACCACAAACACACACAGAAACAAAGAACAAATTTACCGATTTAATCAACTTAATCTGACTTCAGTGGCCCCAACCTTTGATTTAATCGAAATATATTTGATTTGATATGCATAATATATCGTTTGTATATTTTATTTACAAATCGGTAGCAACATTTTGTTAATAAGAATATATTCAAATATATTTACTAGGCAGTCATCCACCTTAACAAAATTCTGTTAAGGCTTCTTTTTTTAAAGCGTTAACAGAATTGAATTAAGATCATTACTTGGCAGTCTTCTACCTGAACAAATTCTGTTACGTTTTTTTTTTAATCATTAACAAAATTTTATTAAGACGAATATGTTCAAATATCTTTACTAGGCAGTCTTCCAGCTTAACAAATGCTGTTGAGATAATAATTTGTTTTTAAATCGTTAACAAACTTTTGTTCAGGTTTATTTTTAAAATCGTTAAAAAAATTCTGTTAAGACAATTTTTTCTACCAATCGTTAACAAATGTTTGTTAATAAGAATGTATTCAAATATCTTTACGAGGAAGTCTTCCACCTTAACAAAATTCTGTTAAGATTTTTTTAAAGCGATAACAGAATTTTGTTAAGATTTATTTTTAAAATCGTTAACATAATTTTGTTATGACTATTCTTTCTACAAATAGTTAACACAATTTTGTCAATAAGAATGTATTCAAATACCTTTACTAGGCAGATTTCCACCTTAATAAAATTGTGTTAAGTTTTTTTTTTAAAGCATTAACAGAATATTATTAAGATCATTACTAGGCAGACTTCCATTTGAACAAATTGTGTTCAGATTTTTTTTTAAATCGTTAATAGAATTTTGTTCAGACGAATATGTTCAAATATCTTTACTAGTCGGTCTTCCACCTTAGCAAAATTCTGTTCAGATGAGATTTTTTTTTAAATCGTTAGCATAATTTTGTTAAGATTAATTTTTATAAATCGTTAACAAAATTCTGTTAAGACAATTTTTTCTAAAAATCGCTGACACAATTTTGTAAGTTAGAATGTATTCAAATATCTTTACTAGGCAGTCTAACACCTTAACAGAATTCTGCTAAGATTTTTTTTAAAGCGTTAACAGAATTTTGTTAAGATTTATTCATAAAATCATTAACAAAATTCTGTTAAGACTATTTTTTCTACAAATCTTTAACAAAAATTTTGTTAATAAGAATTTATTCAAATATATTTACTTGGGAGACTCAACCTTTCCACCTGAACAAAATTCTGTTAAGGTTTTTCGTTTAAAGCGTTAACAAAATTGTGTTAAGACGAATATATTCAAATATCTTTACTAGGTGAACTTCTCCACCTTAACAAAATTCTGTTAAGATGATATTTTGTTTTTAAATCGTTAACAGAATTTGTTAAGATTTATTTTTAAAATCGTTAACAAAATTCTGTTAAGACCATTTTTTCTACAAATCGTTAACAACATTTTGTAAATTCATTTCAGATTTTTTTTAAAGCGTTAACAGCATGTTGTTAAGATTTATTTTTAAAACCGTTAACAAAATTCTGTTAAGACTATTTTTTCTACAATTTATTCACATATCTTTACTAGGCAGTTTTGCACCTAAACAAAAGTTTTTTTTTTTGTTTTTTTGAATTGTTAACAGAATTTTGTTAAGATCATTACTAGGTAGTCTTCCACCTGAACAAATTCTGTTAAGATTTCTTTTATAAAAGCGATAACAAAATTTTGTTAAGACAAATATGTTCAAATATCTTTACAAGGCGGTCTTCCACCTTAACACAGTTATGTTAAGATAATATTTTGTTTTTAAATCGTTAACAGAATTTTGTTATGATTTATGTTTAAAATCGTTAACACAATTCTGTTAAGATGACATTCTTTTTTTTAAAAATCTTTACTAGGCGGTCTTTCACCTTTACCAAATTCAATTCTTTTTAAATGTTGTTGTTTTTTGCACAAATCATTAACAAAATTGTGTTAAGACGAGTGTGTTCAAATATATACTAGGCGATATTTCACCTTAACAAAATTCTGTTTAATGTTGTTTTTTGTTTGGTTTTTAAAAATCGTTAACAGAATTTTATTAAAACGAATGTGTTCAAATCTTTATTAGGCAGTATTTTTTTTTAATACAATTTAGTGATATCAACTATTTGAAATAAGTGATAGCACTCATTCGATTAGGTGATATCACGGATTCAAATGTAATGAGTGATATCACTATTTGAATCAGTAATATCTCACATTCGAATCAATGATATCACTTATTCAAATATGTGATATCACTGATTCAAAACGAAAGTGTTAAATCAACTATTAAATGGGTGATATCACCAATTCTATGAAATTACCTACTGAATGGGTGATATCACTAATTCTAATAATTGATATAACTGATTCAATCCGAAGGATAATATCATTCTGATTCGAATGGGAGATATCAATAATTCGAATAGATGATATCACCTATTTAATATGTGTTATCGCGCATTCAGAATAAATCGATGATATTACCTATTTGAATGCGTCATATCACCTCTTCGAATCAGTGATATCACCGATTGGAAAAAGTGATATCACCAAATGGTATTAGAAAGTAGTACGGCGCACCATAATAGGCGCCGTATTGCTTTTTAAAACAAATCAGTGATATCACCTATTTCAATGAATGGAATCACTCATTAGAATAGGTGATATCACCGATTCAAATTTAAAAAAAGTGATATACATATTTGAATCACCTATTCGAATCAGTGATATCACCGATTCTAATAGGTAATATCACCAAATGGTATTAAAAAGTAATATGGTGTCCCATAATAGAAGCCGTAATGCTTTTCAATACAATTCAGTAATATAGATAACAATTTGTCTCACATTCACAGTATTCTCAATATATATAGAAAACGTATGCATATGTTTATAAAACATAGCCATTTATACGAAGACAAATGATTAGTGTGATTGATTTTAAGTGCATTTGGCCCTTGAGGCGGAGTCAAAAAATGTTGCTCCAGGTCGACCTGCCTAACGCTAAATTTGGTTGTATTCAGTTTAGTGGCTTAAGAGAAGATATGGTAACGGTCGAACAGACGGATGTACAGATGGACAAATATATGCGTTAACAATATCCACTAAGGCTTTTTTTATAGTTTGGAGATAATAAAACATTTCAGTGTCAACACCATTATTGTTAATTGAATCGAGATTAAGACAAACGATATATAAAACAAACTCTTTGAATCTTTTCATCTCTGACTACTTTTATATAGACACTATTTTGCCCAATACAATATCAGATTATCAGTATGTGTTTAAAATTGACGGAAATAATAATACATATAGGGCAACAAACAATTTAAAATCTAGACTATATTAATTTAAAATACAAGCATTTATAAATTTCTTAACCTTATATACACAATCGTCATGGAGCATTAGACGAATAAAGAAATAATAACCAACCATTACAAAGCAATTTCGCCTTGACATACGTTCGTTCTATCTTGAACTTTTACATGGCAATCAACGATGTAAACTATCAGGAATGAAACTGATTACTAACATAACTAGTCAAACATGTGACAGTAAAACCAAACTAGAAACATTCTGTCACTCATGGATATCATAACGACATGTTAAATAATATCGCCGTATGTTAATTTAGTTTTCAATTTAGTCTAGTTTTGTATTGCTGTATTTTTGTATTGCCAAAGAGGTAAGTAGTTCAAATTTACACTAAGCACGTGTGAAAGTACATATACTATGCATGTAAAGCTACAATCATTATGCCATACTGCTCGAGTAAACTCTTGTCAAATAAATATCATTCTCAGACCCTGCTGCAGAACCAATGCAATTTAAATCGAATCAAAAATAGTTATTATATAAAACAAGAAACCACGTTTAAAGGCGAGTTGTGAATAGAACGATCAATATGTGTCACTTACAACGGTCCTATATCTTCATCGAATGTCATTTGAGCAATGTAGCTAAACACAGTTCTTACTTGTACTCATCAGGGTAAAATACTAAACAGTTAAGATTACAATAGAGTTCAACCCTCATCGTAATTCTAACGCACCTTTGTCTATCATACGCATTATATTGTAATATTATTAGTTTTTAGGATTTTTGACAGGGGACATGGGCTCACATTCCCTGCCTGGAAATTATATTCACCCGAGCCGTTAATATAATACTCATTTACATTTCTTTTACTTATATACGTTGATAGCCTTTACTAGTTCCTGTTTTTGTGTTTCGTCGATAGTTAGTGTATCGTTCACGACACAACATTTTAAAGATGCAACAACACATGTTTTGTCAATAATCATTGTGTCTGTTTTATTTAATGACACTGATGCATCTGGCAGAACACCCTGAGATTTAAAGTCTTTTGTCAGCTTTCCAAATGGCTTTATATAATTGTTTACTGTTGTATTCTACCATTACAACCTACAATAGAACGATAACATCGTGATAAATTCACGTGGGTCATAAAATATCTTTAAAAACGATCAAGATAAAAATTATATATAAAATCATAACGTTATGCATTGTGCCTCCTTGTTTTTGTGTATTACAGACAACGAAACATTTACCTTTTGCAAGCGTCTATAACTAAGGCTTAGACTTATTCCAAACGCATGGTATGCTATGAGAGAGTGTAAGGGTTCTACAGCCAAACATGCGGTGCGGTACAAGCTCATGGTACGCTGTAAAGGACGTTTTATTATCGTAACTCTGATCAGTTCAACAATTATAATAGTAATTTTAAAACACTGCGACATGATTTATCACAACCCACCTTTCCTCTTTGATTGTGCAGCGACCGGACGGGACCGGACTCTATGAAAAGGTGTTCCTAAATCCTTTAAGGCAGGAACCGTTTGATGGATGTCCTTCACTCCGTTTTGTCGTGCCCTTAACGGTTTTCTCTTGATGCTCTTACTTCAAACAAGTCATGAGAACATATGAGATTAGCTTCTTCGGTTTAACTTATTTTTTCATATATTATATACATGAACATTTTCGTGTTTTTTCTTACAAGTAAGGGTTTAACTCGGGTTTAACTCGGCGGGGATTAAAGCTGATATGTGTGTTACACTGTGTATCTACGTCAATTTACTTTTCATAAGACAACTGTATTTTAGTAAGAATATCGGGACGCAGTCAAATTGGAATTCAGGCATTTTATGGGTCTTCTACTATTTAAATTACATATCAATTTTAGGGATACAGTCTACAAATTATGATCTGCGCATGCGCATAGAACTGGTTTGAACTGGCCTCTACTACAAGAACTATAATTCATAAACTACTGATCAGATTTCAATAATAAAATACTTATAACATTAAACCCTTTATTCTAATGCAAATTGCCATTGTAAAAAAAACCATGATTACCTTCACAGACGCTATTTTTTCCAATCCAGTTGCTATTATATTATCATTAAGTTGTCGTTTTGTTTATAACTATGATAATTTACCAATTCTTCATATTTTAACTAATTCCTCACATTCTAATCATGAAACAACATTCTATTTAGTGATCCATTACACATGCAGTTTCAGATGTCTATCATATCCAACATTATAACAATATACAACACAGATGCCAAAATTAAAAAAAAAGTTTATTTTATCTCAAATCTTTCATGGTCAATGCGTTTTGATTGTTGACAATAACCAATAAAGACACTCTAACAACAACACACTGTTCGTTTACTTTTATCATATTATTTCCCCTTACAGTTTTCTTATGTAACTGTTCTGACCGGCTTATGACCGGCTTATGATACTTTTAAAGAAATATAAAACGATCGGACAGGGAAAGTAGCATTCAAGGAGGACAGTCAACCACAAAACACAAAAACAAACATGCAAACAGACAAACAAGAAGGCAAAAGTAATAATAAAAGCAAACGACATCACAAAAACAAAAGGGTTGACAATAGGGCTACCGCCTTGGAACGGTCAGTGGCAAAGTAGGCCACCGGGGGTTTAAAGCGGTTCTAGGGTGCACCAAACCTCACACTTACCCTACTGTCATCCTATTAAAACAGGACAGTGTAAATAAAGAAATCCCTGCAATGATCTAATCTCTAACCAACAAGGCAGCATCAATAGGCAATATAAGTAAATATGCTCGTGTAAATATAAAAAAAAAACAATAGCCTAGAAAGCCACACTAAAGGTACTCAGTGACTTGGCAGAAGCCAGAGCAGTAAGAGAATTAACCATTAAGGGCACGACAAGAAAGATCATAGACAAACATCAAACGCCACCGTCCCAATTGGCTTTAAGTAGGCGTCATCATAGGGTCCGCAGCCTGTCCGGTCATCGTACAATTAAAGAGGAAAGCATAATGGCGAACTGTAAAAGGGTCCACCACCAAGCATGCAGTACGTTGCAAAGAGATAGGATCATAACCTCTTTTGATAAAATTTTTGACAAGTTTAACAAAGATAGTATGAAAGTGATCATGACCAAGAATCTTACGACGTTTATAAATCACATCACCATATAAGTCAGGTTGTGATAGTCCTTGTCGCAGAAGAGTTTTTAAATTATTTTTATATTTGGAAAGAAGATCAGGGTTACGATAATAACATTTTGCAAAGGTTTTACGAAGTTTATGGTAACGGTAACCCTGATTGAGTAACTGTTTAGTTATACAAAGATTACGAATATTAAAGTCCTCAACTCGAGTACAAGCTCTTGAAAAACGAATAAGTTGAGACACATACATCCCATAAGAAGTTGCTCGGGGAACATCCCATCCAAGTGGGGATAATTAATCTCAACATTAAAATCATCTCTCTTGTCATAGATTTTGCTAATTATTTTACCTTTTTCAATCGAGAGATCTAATTCAAGAAAAGAAGCGTTATTATCAGATATATTTGCTTAATTAAGCTGAAGTTCTTTAGGATAAATATTATCAACCATAGTTGGAAAGCAAGGGTTGTCAATTTTCAGTATGTCATCCAGATACCGAGAGGTGTCATTAAAAGCTTCAATAACATCTGCCTGGGTATCTGGTGAAAGACTCAACATGAAATCCCTTTCATATCAAAATAAAAAAACATCTGCGACAAGTGGTGCACAGTTCGTACCCATAGGGATACCAACAATTTGTCTATAGACGGTGGTTCCATACCTGACGAAAATATTATCTAATAGGAAGATGAGTGCTTCACAAACTTCATAGCAAGTCCACTATCACTGTCTTCTTGTTTTGTTTACACTGTCCTGTTGTTTAGGGATGATGACAGGGTAAGAGTGAAGTTTCACTCTCACTGTCTTCTTGTTTTTATTTACACTGTCCTCCTGTTTAGGGATGATGCCAGGGTAAGAGTGAGGTTTGGTGCATCCTTGAACCAGTTTAAACTCTCCGGTGGTTCCCTTTTTCCACTGACCTTTCCATGGTGGTACCCCTGTTGTCAACCCTTAAATGCCTACGATATACATTTCGAATCATCTGTGCGTTGTAATACTGGTCGAGTGACTGTATTCTGTGAATGTTACACTTCCCTTTGGACTTAAACCATTTTCTTTTATTTAAGTGCGTACTAATTTTAGTAATTAGTAACTTTCATCAGATTTATAACCTTAACGTATTTATTTATTTGATCATGTTTGAAAGATTCCCCAACTGTGTTATGTTTATTACGAAACAACCTTTGTTAAGGATTAGATTTAAATTCATTTACAAAATGTCTGTGTCCGTTTCGTGTTTTATTTCAAAGGATATTCAGCCGATCCAAATAGTTTTCGAATATACGTTTGGTATAATGAAATAACTGTGTATTTATATAATGATACTGACATAACAATTCCATTGTTATTCTTTTTTTTTTGTTTGTTTGCTTTCGAAATTGACATCATTTATTAATACTATACACAATTACTGTGTACGACTTGTGTATGATCACTTTGATTTAGAGCCAATCAGAAGCATATATATGTAAGTAATTGTATAATTTAAATATCTTCCGATGTTATATTCTTAGTGCGATTCTTGTTTAATTGTTTGTAACAGCGCTAAACGTAACACTTCCGCTAAAGGTAACAACCACCGCTAAAGGTAACAATTCCAACGCTAATGGTAAAAACCTCCGCTAAAGGTAACACTCACCTCTTCCGCTAAAGGTAACAACGCTAACGGTAAAGGTAACAACTTTTCATATTAACGCTAAATGTAACAACATTTTTCAAAATCTACAGTAGAAAATTGAGTAAACATGTTTTTGCTAGTTACTAGTTACGCGGAAAAACAGCTGTCAGGCTAACACATAAAACACGCTTTACATTTGCGTTCCGCATATCCCATTCCCCCATATGCGCCCTTCTGAATATTTCTGGATAATGTAATAATATTTTTATCGAACGATAATGTAAAACTTTTCGGAAAAAGGGTTAAACAAGGTGAACAATGGAGCCTATTGCAAAATCTGCGATATATAATTTTCACATTGGCTATCCTGGACAACTCAAGAGCACTTCCGAAACCACAGCGCATTCGGCGTGCAAACAACTTACAAAATCAACTAATTTCCTTTTCACGTCGACCCTCTTTTCAGAGAGGTTTTTGCTAAATGTTTCGGACACTTTCCGATAGTGCATATAATGTTGCTGCGGGAAAATTGCTAACATTGCGATAGGTGCATTATTCTTAATTTTCACAACGCTTGGAAATCACGTGCAGGCTGCAAACCTGCGGGCACGTGACGTCGACAGCAGAATCAAAGACCATTCGCAACATCTCCCGATCACTTCTTTGAAGCATATCCCGAATATATACTGGTTTCCATATCGGTTAGTTATACTAGCATGGCTCTACTTAGATTCCCACCAAAAGTTTGCACGATCAAAGTTATCATCAAAGTTTTGCAATGTCATTTTGCCGATTTCTCCAGCAATAGTTTATTTAAATGAAAGCAGTGATAACATCTTCATATGTATTGTAAATAACAAACACGGAACGCAAATCATTCATCAACACGTGTTGCTAATGGCCATATTGTGTATATAGCAACAGTGAATTATTGTCTGTCCCGTTGCCTTCCGGATAGCGAAATGTCAAGGTTTTTAACACACCGATCCGCCGAAATACACACGAGGCATGATCCCGAATAATGAAGGGATTGACCGATATTCACGAATGAATTAAAAACGACGAGATTGAATGAAAACACAAACATATTAAGAGAGGAAGAGAATTCTTTTTATTTTGCTTTTTTAGTAGTTCACCGCCTACAACGGTCACGACGTGGAGTGCATTGGCAAGTGTTGACTATGTCTTGGGAATTTACAGCTAGAGCTGGATACCTGGCCATGATGGGAGCTTAGTTTGGCCGTATCTCGAGAAAAAAGGATGTTCCGGTACTAATTGACTAGAAATCTCTTGTTATCGAGATATTGCCTGACTAAGTTCCCACCATGGCCAGGTAGGGACACTCCAGCAGTAAATACCCGGTGACATCAAAATGTGGACGATCTTCCATGTCGAAAAAGCAGAAACATATTCGGCAATTTCAGTGACCCCCTGGAATTGGTGTAAGTGGTTTCGTGCATTCATAAACTAACCATCCAGTGGATCCGAATGAGAGATGACAAAGAGAATATCAACGTAGAATTCCCTTCTCAATCATGCCAAAACTAATTATGATCAACAACTTCAAAGAAGCGAGAAATAGATAATTTCTCATGTATATTAGAAGCCAACGAGAAGCACGTTGTATTTTGTAGCTTCAAAATAATGAAATTATCGACTTCACACGATCAGAAATGAAAACAGTGACAAGTGGTCTTAAAACACGGGGACAATGATGCCTGGGGAGAAGCCCGATGAGAAAGGCAAACATGGACCATACGATTGGGATGAATTGTTGCCACCTCTGGGTATCTGCGACTCTGGAGATCTTCAAATCTGGTGGCCAACACCACAACTGGGTTTACTGGCTCGAAGACCAACGAAGACTCCACCTTTGGGGCCGGTGCTGGCTGTCGAACAAACACAACTGTGGTGTTTCTGAAAACTGTCGACGACACCCCGCCCCCTCCCAAGCTGTATGTGTGTACGCCTCTAGTCTTGGACGCCTACGCACAGGCGGCCATACCCAAGCACGAGAGGGTCGGGCCCAGGACCGAACGGGGCGTTCGAAAAAGACTCCATATTGCAAAGGTTAATACTAGAGGTTTTCTCATTTAAAAATGATATATGAATTTGTATTCCTACATTTATACGAGTATTCAAGGATAGTGTCTGCTGATTTGCATTTTAATTTGACAGTTGATATCGACGGTCTAAAATTATAAGGTCGTAAGTGTTACTTAAATTCTTACGACCTGTCATGACCGTAGCAAAAAAATACACAGTACACGATTGCGCAATTTTCAGTTTCGTACCCGTCCTCATATCAGTTGGCTTTAGCAGGAATTTATGCATCTATTTGTTTGTCGTAAGTGAAAGCAGATGTGTTATATTTTTCAAAAAGGTCGTAACTACAAGGCTAGAATCATACAAGGTTGTAAGTGATAGATACGACCTTAATATTTATAGAAGGTTGGGTCATAACTGGTAGATACGACCTTATTATTCTTAAGCTTGCATATAAATGTACAACTGCTACGGGTTAATATATCACTTACGACATTTTTTCCACTTCTATTGAATGAAATAAAATAATATGTACACGTGTATATAAGTGTATGTGGACATCGGGACATAGTATGTATGTAAAGATGGTATGGGGCATAATATGTTAATGTATAGACTATAGATATAAAAATCGAAAAAATGTAAGATATAGAAGGTAGGGGACATGGTACGGGGGAATATTGTGTATTAAAATATATATAGAGTATGTAGATATAATATGTAAATATATAGAGGGTATGGTGACATAATATGAAGGAAATAGAGAGTAGGTAGGCATATTACAAAAGCATTTAGTGAGTACGGGGACATATTATGTAAGTCATGGGGTTATACTATATACGTATATAAACAGTACGGTGACATATTATGTAAGGATATAGAGGGTATGGGACATATTATGCAAGGATGTATAGTGCAGGGGTATAGTAATTATGTGATTATATATAGTGTATGTGGACATATTATATATTGTGTAGAGTATGGTGATATGATATGTAGGGATATATAGGGTATGGGGATAACATGTATTGTAATAAGTGTATAGAGAGTGCGTTGACATATTATATGTGGATATAATAGTATGTAATATATAGAGAGTTCGTAAAATATTATACAGGATATACAGGTTATGGGAATATAATATACGAGTATATTGAGGGTATGCATAATACGTAAGGATATGGGGACACAATTATGTAAGGATATAGAGGGTATGTGGACATACAATGCAAGGATATGTAAGGTAATAAAGATTATGAGGATATGATATGTAAGTCTATACAGGTTATATGGATATACTATGAACGGATATAGAGGGTACGGGGACATACTACGTAAGGATATTTAAGGATATGAAGGGTATAGGGATATAATATGTAAGTATATGGAGGGTATGGGAACATAATATGAACGGATATAGAGAGTACGGGACAAAAACGTTGGAGGAGATATAGGGTATGATGTGTAATATATAGGGTATATTGCAACATAAGAAAATATGGGTACGGGGACATACTATTTAAGGATATGTAGGATATATAGGGTATGGGGATATAATATGTAAGTATATTGAGGGTTTGGGGACATAATTTGAACGGATATAGAGGTTATAGAGACATACAACGTAATGATATATAGGTTGCGAGGACATGGTGTGTAAGGATATAGAGGGTATGTGTATATAATATATTTATGGGGTATATGACAGGGGCATACCTATGTTAAATTGAACATGCAGGCATCGTTAGAGCACCAACCGTGAAAGTATATTAGGTGGATTCGATGGCTTGCATGAACGATTAGTAATAACATAATCTCGTAAGTGCAATTGTTCAGATTGCAAAGTCCAACATTTTTTTTTTAAATAACAAATACTTTATTTTATGAGAAAGCAAACTACAGCTTATGTCATATGAGATTGTTCAGAGAATTCACACAGTTGATACCGTCAGTCCGTTGTTTTCACTTTCCCGAAAACTATAATTTTTCACCTACGACGTTATAATTCTAGACCATCGATATATGAATTTGTATCCCTAATTTGAATTTTTATTTTTTGTTTAGCAGTGAAATAGTGGATTTTAGCAATGAAATAAAAGTTATTTTTCATACGTGTGATATAAAGGTTATATCATTGAATTGGAAATAACTTAACTAAACAAATGAGTCGTAGATTATTGAAATCGGTTAAGTAGTTCAGAAGATATGGGGAATTAAAAACAGCAATTGTATCATACTAAGCCAATGAAGTCGTCAATTTGTTATTTAGTTGTCTGCATGCTGCAGCACATTTTGATTATAAAACATGAAATAAAAGAAAATGTGTTATTTTGTCGTAAATAACAGATTTTATTTCATCTCGAAGTGATCAAATTTCAATATTTACACTCATGCTTCGCATTCGTGAAAATATAAAGTTTTCACATTTTTCGATCAGATAAAATCTGTTATTCACTCCAAATAACATATTCAACGATACGTTCTGCTGATTTGAATTTCAATTTGATTTTCGTGATCTATGTCTGGCCTTTTCACCCCTTTAAAGAAAGATAAGAATATCGCACAGGGTAAGCAGCATTCAAGGACGACAGTCAACCACAAAACACAAAAAAACAATCATTCAAACAGACAAACGAGAAGGCAAAAGTAATAAAAAATGCAAACGACATCGCAAACTCAAAAGGCTTGACAATAGGGCTACCACCTTGGAACGGTCGGTGGCAACAAAGGACACTGAGGGTTTTAATCAGTTCTAGGGTGCACCAAACCTCACTTTTACCCTTCTGTCATCCCATTAAAACAGGACAGTGTAAATAAAGAAATCCCCGCCATGATCTAATATCTAACCAACAAAGCAGCATCAATAGGCAATATAAGTAAAACACAAATATGCTCGGGTAAATAAAATACAAAAAAAAATAGCATATAAAGCCACAATGAAGTACTCTATGACTTGGCAGAGGCCAGAGCAACAAGAGAATAAACCATTAAGGGCACGACAAGAAAGATCATAGACAAACATCAAACGCCACCGTCCCGATGGGCTTTAGGTAGGCGTCATCATAGGGTCCACAGTCTGTCCGGTCATCGTACAGTTAAAGAGGAAAACATAGTGGCGAACTGTAAGACGGTCTTTAA
Organism: Cyrtodaria siliqua; assembly: GCA_037043455.1. NCBI lineage: Eukaryota > Metazoa > Mollusca > Bivalvia > Adapedonta > Hiatellidae > Cyrtodaria > Cyrtodaria siliqua. Next base: position 148,740 of record JAWPHD010004689.1, read on the forward strand.
TGATCTGACAACAGCTATTCACTTTTAATCAAAGATGGAAAACAAACATTAACATATGAGAATCTTTAATCTTTTGAATCAGGTATTTATGTTATTTAAAGATGTGTACAGTTAATAGTTATCAATTTTCACACACTTACTATGCACTCGTCCGCAATAATGGGACTGTAACTGTTGAATGTGGCGTGGTTAATTTTAATCATTTCTACCTTTATGATTTATTTGAAATTACATAAATATGCACATAGTAATATATTTTGTAACAGGAGTTCTGTGCTTCTTTTAGAATATATATAGTTTCCACAAGTTTTCATTATGTCACTCTATTTAAACTGCGCATTTGTTGCATCTAATCTTGAAATTTTGAAGTAACCATGAAATGACCTGATATAGGATTTCAGAAAGTAAAGTGTAAACAAGGAAAGTTTGTTTGTTTGTTTTGTTTGTTTGTATGGTATTTTACGTCATTTTCAACACATGTAAGGTTATATATGACGGTAGATTGTTTTTGTGGTGGAGGCAGACCACCCACTTTACCTGGGTAGAACCAGTACTGTACACATCCCGCCATCCGTAAGAATCGACACTTCCTCACTTACAAGTCGAGCTCCCAGTGGGATTCGAACCCGCAGCAATGCGAGGCGATGGTTTACAACGCAACGTTGTTTACCATTCGGCCACGGAGACGTTTACACAAGGAAAGAAATGCTTGTCAGACGCTCGTCAAATGTATAAGTTTTCAATAACAGTTTTTACCTACACTGTATTAACAAGTATTACTTCCTTATATATACCTATAAAAGCGCCATGTCTCATCCCATGCAAAATTATTATTTACGGATGTTTTTGTTATCAAATTATAAATCAGACGCATTCCAGGAAACTAAATAAAACAATAATTTATTAAATAAATGTTTCATAAACAGAATGTCGCGGATTTAAGTGAATAGCCAATGACACGTATGTAGATAAGAAACCCCACCCCACACCCCCAAACGCACACTCACACCACCACCACCAACTTTATCCATATTATGAATATACTCTATTGATTACAATAGACTGATGTACCTGTTAGCCAAATTGGCCAACAAATAGCCAAGTTAAACTTTTTTTCATTTATTTAGTAAAACAGCGAAACACGATGCATGCATGGCCAAAATGTTTTATATGAATTAAAACAAAGACGTTTTAAGAATAAATAAATTGGTAAAATCAGACTTTTGTTCGGTTAATTAATCAGTTTAGACTGAACATTTGGATATTTTCTTTACATTTGAGATATGCCCATTGCCTCACTATAACATAACAGTTAACAAAAACTCACCGATACGCTTCACAAATAAAAAAAGGCTTTCAATTGATATTTACAAATGTAACATCTGTCAAAAGTCAACTGGTGAATTCCTCTGTGTTGCCACAAAAACAGGAATATTAAGATTTGAGAAACAGCCAGCGAAACAAATAAAAAACAATTCAAAAATATGGCATTCAGTATAATTGTTGTCGAGTTTGGAGATTCTTTCATTGAACACACATTTGTTTGAAATATCACACTAAATGCGTTTCTCCACATCGGAACTTTTTCATTCTTTCGTTTGTCCAGGCATTCAAATCCACTGAATCTGATATTAGCAGAGTCAGACATCATTGATCTGAAACTACTGTTTCTTTTATGTCACAATTCAATCCCACAAACTAGACAATGCGTATTATCTGCCAGAAATCATACGGAAGAGGAATGCAACGACATGAATCATGACGTCCGATTCAAAAGCCGAATGTTTGCAAGATGCGGCAAAAATTGAAAAGTGTGCTGTATTTCGTAGAATGTTAGGCGAAAATTTGGACGAATGCTAAGATAGACTCGACTAACGAACCAGACTCAATTCATGTAAACGCATTTAGGTGTCCCATATCATAAATGGAAGATTACCTATTTTATAATCATTGGGCATGTACAATACAAAGCTTACCTGCGCTATTCAATTCATTTCCCTGTATCGGTATAGTACCAACATTGGGGACTACCGTGGAAATTGTTGCTCCTATGGTACGAATGAAACAATAAATGTGTACAGTTGTCTTATTTCCCTGGGTTGGTCCTTTGCGGGGGAAATAATTATTAAGAGCACAATGTGTTTTGCATGTATCTCCTCAGTAGGCCCTAATTACTAATATTCTGTATTTTTTTACAGATACGAAATTCCTATTAAAAAAAAATATGCTTATACTGCATGCAAATGACCGAGTGAGGAAGGGGGACGCGGAAGGTGGGGGGCTTTGGGGAGGATTTAGTTGCTAATATTTTTAAAGTGCAAGTTTGATGTTTTTTTTTCAAGTTTTGAGTACTTCCAAGTTTAATTTGGTGTATTGGAATATGCATTCTTTGGAATTTTTGGAGGATATAAATAGAAAAATGCGAAACTATCAAACACTTCCAAAAAGTAGGTAAAATGGTTGATTTTGAATCACGGGGTGATAAGCATGGAATAACTTTTTAAAAAGCCTGCGAAGGTATCTAACATTTAGCATTTACTGATATGCAAGAGCATGGTGAGTGCATAAATGATCCTGATATGCTTAGGATTTTTTTTATTTATTGACATTTGAAATATTGCTAAAATTGCTTTTTTAGCATGTTTTAGGGGTGGGGTAATTTTAAAGAAATGGGAATAAAGTTGTACAGAAAATGCTTTTTGATACTTTTATTTGGTATGGAAACATGTGTAATGTTATTGCCATCTAAGAAATGTATGACAATGATGCTGTGATTTATTTTTGCTCAAGGATTCAGGATAAGGGCTTGTCATGGGTTTGATTATTGAGAAATGTACATTAAACTGTGAAGTGCCCCCTAAATATTTGTTTTGAGAACGTATACGTTAACCCAAAGCATTTAGCATGAATAACGTCTAAATTAAGACTTCACTGCGCATGTCCCGGTCTTCTAACTCAAACAAGGTACAGTCTGAGGACGATTTTAGAGCAATCTAAATACACCTTTATGTAGAAGAAATTGGAACAGACATGTTTGATCGGTTCTGGTTAATATATATGTATATATAAGAACAATATCAAAAGCCTTCATCTCAAATCGCGTGCTAAATGTGTTATGGTGATGCTAAAAGACGTAAAATACACCAATGAGCAAGGGCGTAGCTGGCCGATTTTAAAATATACAGACGTTTCTAATGGATATTAGGGCACAGTTTTTTAAAAAAACAAACAAACTTAAAATGGTGCATTCTGTCGAGCTTGTGGATATCCTTCTTTTTTAGGAATAAACAATTCCAGGCGAATAAACAATTCCAGGCGAAATGTTATTCTGAGCGTTATAACAAAACGTCATCTCTCTTATTAGTAAAATCACGTTTCGGACGTTGTTCATGCGGAAAGCTTTGGGCTAACGTATATATTTAGAGAGACAATAAGTTTTTAGAAGGCGAATATAGTTTTGGAATAACATATATATTTGTGTCAAAAAATATATACTTACTCACTGATTTTTGGGGACAATATTATTTTTTCGGAGTAACAGATATATTTGTCTGTATCACATCAATTTGTGTATTCAGTACATATATTTTATATTTATATTTACATTAACATATAGTCACGTATGGCCCCTCATAGAATAGGGCCCGTTTCATGGAATTCTAAGATCGATTTCATGACGATAAGAAGGATAAGAAAACATAAAGAGACGAGAAGAGATAGTGTTATAGCATAGGCGTGTACATATCTCTGCGTCCCGTCACAGCATACATCGCCTGATGGCTACACAGAAGTCGGAAGTTGGAAGTCAGAAGTCCAGAGCTGAGAGATTTTGCCCGCCACAGCGGATCGACGCCGAGGACGGAAGACTGAAGATCGAAGATGGAAGATGTACTGGCCGTCGGGTGGTGTGTGCGGCGCAGGGGTCATACTGTGATGGGTGTGGCCCCAAACTGGATTACCAAAACTACACCAGTCGGGTAGTTCGTTGAGGCAACCACCGTAGCGGATGTCGTCCAGATCCCAACCTCACCGCCGCAGCGAAAACTACACAGAGCCAAAGCGAAACTAACTACATACAGACAACGGAAACGACTACACAGCAGCACCAGATCAACCAACACAATCAACGCAGAACAGTCCAGACTCTATTGTACCCTTCTCGTCGAGATACCTGAGGACTTTGAGAGTTTGTTGGTGGAGGGGCTTTAAATCTCAGAACGACACACACACACACACACACACACACACACACATGTTGTTTAGACGTAGCGGATACTAAATTGGTAAACTGTTGGAGTGCCTATACTCCTTAATAACACACCATTACATGTGGTCTAATTTGTCAAATGAATACAAACGTATGATCAACATATCTGGAACATGCGTATTTACATGTGAGAATACAGAAGCAAGCAGATTTTAAGTCAACATTAGGCTTAGGCTGGCTCTGAAATGTCTATGAGCTGTTCGAATTTATTATGCAGCTCAATAGGGCCGTTAGGCACCTTTGGCTGCTCCTTGTGCTCCCTAGTTGGAGAAGCACTAGGCTTTCCAACTTCCCAACCCATTGGGACGGTGGCGTTTGATGTTTGTCCATGATCTTTCTTGTCGTGCCCTTAATGGTTTATTCTCTTACTGCTCTGGCTTCTGCAAAGTCATTGAGTACCTTCATTGTGGCTTTCTAGGCTATTGTTTTTTGGTATTATATTTACACGAGCATATTTGTGTTTTACTTATATTGCCTATTGATGCTGCTTTGTTGGTTAGAGATTAGATCATGGCGGGGATTTCTTTATTTACACTGTCCTGTTTTAATGGGATGACAGTAGGTTAAGTGTGAGGTTTGGTGCACCCTAGAACCGGTTTGAACCCCCAGTGGCCTACTTTGCCACTGACCGTTGCAAGGCGGTAGCCCTATTGTCAACCCTGTTTGTGTTTGTGATGTCGTTTGCATTTATTATTGCTTTTGCCTTCTTGTTTGTCTGTTTGCGTGTTTGATTCTGTGTTTTGTGGTTGACTGTCCTCCTTGAATGCTACTTTCCCTGTCCGATCTTTTTATATTTCTTTCCTTAGTTGGAGTAGCACTTGGCCTTCCAACCGAGGAAGTATTAGGCTTCACGACTGGGGAACTACTAGACTTCACAGTCTTAGAAAAACCCGCTTTCCAATTCTGACGTGCTCTTGACATTGCCAGAGCTTGTCGATGTTGTTGATTTAAATGAAATTTTTTGACAATTGCAGCAACGTAACGCGTTTGGAATATAGGCCACCTTTATTTTTCTTGGTAAGACGGGTGTTGCAAATGTGAGGACGATAGTATTTGTATTAATAATTCTATCATTCCTTTTTATGGTTATTCGGCGAGCCGCAGTTACAAACTGTGGCGCAAGCTCATTGATAATTTCTTCTTCGGGAACTCCGGGGAGATCTGGGCACCTGATGACGCCTTTGGAGATGTTTATAGAGGAGTGAGGGTAGCATTTTACTCTGGTGTTTAACATTTGTATAATTGTTAGTAGATTATCAGAGTGAGATTTTTTTTCTGTTTCAATAAGTAAAGTTTTGTTTTTTAATTTGTTTTACATGTCCAGCAATGAAATGGACAGTAGTTTCTGAATTACAAAAGGTGACATATCTGCGACAGGCCTTTTCCCGTTTTCCGATTCGATGATGTGAAAACGAGGAAAGGACTGGTTGATCACTGATTCCTCAGTATCAGATTCTTGTTCTGTTTTTTCGTTTATGAGTAGTTTGTGCGTTTTGTGATGCCATGATGAGCGTTAATTCCACGCTTCTCACCCACCAAGGATATCCATGCTGTTGATATCCAACAGTCAAAATGCCAAGAATACGTAGAAGGTATACTCATATAAAGCTAATGCATCAGACCCCACATACCACCCAGCGGACATAACCCCTTAACTAAAAAGTCAAAGAGCCGCACCTATGTTTCGCCTAAAATGTGGCATGTGTATAGCCATATAGCGTTTTGAAATACATGATTAACCCTTGCGCCACCGCCATAAAATACCCTGTCTATATAATGTTTAAAGTAAAACAATATAAAAGGTAAGTAAGATACAGTGTACAGGTACTGTCTGAATAATAAGCTCGGATCTCTTATAGCTGGCGTGACAAACCGATTGATCAGATCGGGCCAATTCTGACCGCCCGACTAGTTGAAGTCCGGACCAAAGTGGTGTGTTGCAACGTGAAGATAACTACCAGATCTCCACGACACTCAACCACCAGGATTACCTTCTCCAACGACACGGGTCGCCACCCACGGTCAACAGGTGTGTTACATTTGGGTGGGGGCGTCCTACCCCTCTGCTAAGTAACGAGCAGTCGGTTGATTCTTATCACCCCACCACCGACTGGAGGTGTTACATAGAGGATCTTACATGAGTGACTGTGTATTATTGATTTTAATAATAATGATAAATATTTAAGGTGTCTGGACGTATCACATTTGAATCTGTAATACACATGTGTATTACCAGAAATAAGTCATGGCCTTATTACGTTGACAGAAGCCATGCTATGTAATAAAATAAACAAACAAATAGTTAGTGCACGTACCTCCCCCGTTCCTCATGCACAGATACGGAAACCTCCACAGGTTTCCTAAACCGACGCTATACCCGAGTAAAGTCAGTATAAAGTCTAATCCTCTGGTCCATGTTTCACGTTCTGATTCGGCTTCACTTCCGGTCAGACTCTCAACATAACCATCGCCTGTACATTCTCCTCCCTCTATTCGATAGTCCGTGTCATCAAGTCCAGTTTGAAATATTTCCGTTTCCAAATCATGTTGTGTCATTATTGAATTGCACTCATTTCTTTCATCTGAAATTAAATTGGGTATCCTTCTGGTTTTATTACACAGGGGTTTAAGTTCATATTCGTGTTTAAGTCTGTTTTCGTCCATTTTTTTCCAATACTGAATTTGATATCCAAATATAGGCCTTTTCTTAGCTAACCAGATTTAAAACGCGACTGGTTACACCAACGATGTTAGGTATAAATAATATGACAGAACCACCACAGGCAACGACACTTATATCGACTAAGTTTGCTTTCATTACGGACATTTAACGCAACACTGACTGCGTATCAGTTTGAGTTATCAGTCCTTTAAAATGTTTTACTATTTAACCATTGGGTTTGTCTAATATATATATATTAATATGATATATATATATATATTAATATAAATATATATATATATTAATATAATATATATATATATTAAATATATTAAATTTATATAAATTTCGTTGCATGCACCATAGCATGCCTATAGAAAGAAATCTACGAGTTTGATGTTTGTCTATGATCTTTCTTGTCGTGCCCTTAATGGTTAATTCTCTTACTGCTCTGGCTTCTGCCAAATTCATTGTGTACCTTCATTGTGGCTTTCTAGGCTATTGTTTTTTTGTATTATATTTACACGAGCATATTTGTGTTTTACTTATATTGCCTATTGATGCTGCCTTGTTGGTTAGAGATTAGGTCATGGCGGGGATTTCTTTATTTACAATGTCCCGTTTTAATGGGATGACAGTATGGTAAGTGTGAGGTTTGGTGCACCCTAGAATCGGTTTAAACCCCCCGGTCGCCTCTGTTGCCACTGACCGTTCCAAGGCGGTAGCCCTATTGTCAACCCTTTTGTGTTTGTGATGTCGTTTGCATTTTTTATTACTTTTACCTTCTCGTGTGTCTGTTTGCGTGTTTGTTTTTGTGTTTTGTGGTTGACTGTCGTCCTTGAATGTTGTAAAAGATGATATATATATATATATATCGGGCTATATGTTTGCAAACAAGCAAATTTGTTAAATATGATTTGTAAATGAAAACCAATGATAAGAGAACACAATTAGTATTGGCAAGATTATATGAACTCATTCTTCAACTTGTAAATAATACATATAACGTTTTTGTACAAAAACTAAAAGTTGTTTATTTCATTTCATAGTATATAGATATTTACATTACAATATAAATGCAAACACTCATTCTCCATATTCTATGCTTAGTCAGTATTTACAAAAATCAACTTGATGGCCATAATACATTACTGATGGTTGGTTATGCGATGGTTATGGGAATCGTTAGGTAAATCGTTTTGTTATTGTTCAAATTTTGGACAAAGTAAAATTTGATCTGTCAGATGCTCTTAATGAGCACTGAATAATCAATAATCTTGAAAGTTGAGTTGTTTCAGCATTTGTCTATTTTTGGTTATGGACGTTTGTATGAATGAACAAGGGAAGCAACATTACCATCGCCTATATAGACTGCATCCCCGACACGAAAGATAGTGTCAGCAAAGATATCTACATAGGGAAATCCAGTGTGAAATGTTTCCATGTTCGTATCATTTCGTGTCAGTCTTGCATTGCACCCATTTAGTTCACGTTGAATGTGTTTCCGATTTCATTATCAATAGTTTTGAATTCAAATTTATGTTCAATGTAGATATCAAAATCGAACAGGAAAACAGCTATTAAGGACGATTTTAAGTCGGTTTTCATCCATGTTTTCTTCTTATATCACTGTATTTTAATAACAATATATTTGTCTTTTCTTGGCTATGTTGCATAGATAACTACCACTAATTGCAATGTGCAGCACAGTACAGGCTAGTACGCAAGTCAGGTATTATACTACTGATAATAAATATACTCCTCAAAATACCACAAGGACCACACAATAGAACAGAGAACAGTAATAATTACATAATCTTTAATATTCCGGATACCTATGGAAGCTTTAAAGGGAGTACATCAGGCTTTTCATGGGGGTCTAGGTGTCCGACTTAAAATTGACAAATATTGATATTTTCTATCCTACTTGGCCAAAACATAATGAATGAGCCTAAAAAGTATCCCTTATTTGCAAAGAAATTCATTCTGCACAGTAATACGTGCTATCCTAGGTGACGCACCAGGGTTAATTTCAGCATTTTACGTCAGATTCCGTCCTAGCTATATGGTGTTTTCAAAGTTTAGACATTAACAAAATGGTTCTAACATCATATTTTGATTGATATAAGTGTTTTATCATGAACTGGAACAATTTTATAATTTAAGATGTTTCTAGAAAAATCCTGATGTACCCCCTTTAATATATCCCCAGATGATGTGATCATTCTATAATATATGTCGTTTTAACGTAATATATAGTGTTAAGACATCTTAAGATAACGACTTGGTCGCTGTATATATGCTTCTGTTGTCTTATGTATGTTTAGATAATGAAAACAATATTCTTTGTCAATGATAATTAAGGTAATAACAAAAGGATTTATGGATATAGATTAAAACGGCATGACAATATATAAAGGTACACGTAGACATGTACACGTCGACATATATCTTTGTTTTACGGAAGATGGAATAAATCGAATGACCATAACCGTTTTTTGTCTATCACATGATAGTGGGTAGCGAGACATAGCAGTCACTCGATTTTTTTATGAAACTTTGTCATATGCTTTGTTGGGTACATCATCACGCCAAAATTACCAAGGTCTAGGTCATATTTTGCGTTATTTTCCCAAACCTTAGCCTTGGTTAGGTAACTTAACCTTGATTAGGTAACTTAACCTCAATTAACTGTATACATGTGATTGCCTCATTTTTTTATTTGATACTTGGTCATATGTATTGTTGACATTGGTGGACATCACTGAACGACATAAATTACCAAGGTCAAGGTCACATTTTGCTTATTGTCCCCAAACTTAACCTTGGTTAGGTAACTTAACCTCAGCTAACTTGATGTGATTACCTCACTTTACGTCTTTGGTACTTGGTCATATGTATTTTTGGCATTGGTGGACATCGCTGAACGACAAAAAATGCCAAGGTCAAGGTCATGCTTTGCGTCATCAGTTTTGTTAGGTAAGTTAACCTCAGTTAGCGTTTTTTTTCTTAAACTTGGTTAGGTAACTTAACCTCAGTAAACTTTATGTGTTTGTCTCACTTTATGTCTTTGATACTTGGTCATATGTATTGTTGGCATAGGGAAAACCTTGAAAAGTGTTCTTCTCTAAAAACTGAAGGCACAGAGCTTTCATATATAACCTGTAGTATAAGCTTATGGTTCACTACCAAGTTTGTTCAAATGCTGACCCTGGGGTTAAATTCGGCCCAGGAGTCACAGGTTTACATAATGTTGTATAAGAAAATCTTAAACAAATCTTCTTCTCTGAATTTACATGAGCTAGAAGTTTAATATTACGTATTTACCATTAGTCCTCTACCAAGTTTTAAATGGTGACCCTGACGTTAAATTGACCACGCCCCAGCGATTACTTGTTTTACATAGACTTATATAGATACAAAATGAAAAGATCTTTCTCTTAGAGGACACAAGTTATAGAGATCTCATGTATTGCATGTAGTATGAGAGGTCCAGCTAGAGGTCTAGTATTGTGCATGTACCATAAGCTTATGATCCTCTATCAAGTTTGTTCAAATCGTGACCATGAGGTCAAAGTTGGCACCACCGCAGAGGTAACGCGTTCTACACAAACTTGTATAGGGAAAAATCTTAAAAGAGTTAACTTTCTTCTCTGAAACCACAGTTATACACTCACTGAGTATAAAAAGATGGATACATCCATCCAACCAGTATCGGACCAGTGTCCGTCCCCACTAGGGACATTTAGCACATTGGTCATAACTTGGAAACCGTTGAGCTCCCAACCATATAACCATATGTATGTTATACGCAATGTGAGAATATGGACGATTCCGGAACTGCTCTGCGCAAACTAAGAATTCTTAAAATGCCCGACGATTCCGGAATTGTGCAAAGGGTTAATCGATATAAAATATGCACCAAGTGTCGGCGCAATTTGAAAATGTTTTGCGCAAAGTACGAATTTGTGTTGGGATTTGAAAAGGAATATAGTGTTTTGAAACCTATTTATTTCTATTTACATATGCTTAATTGTTTCATCCGTGTTTTATAAAAGATAAAATGTATAAAAAAAGCATAGTTTGGTTTGGTAAATACTTAACATGAACTTAATTATTGAGAAAACAAGTTGAAGCCCTCAAACAATAAAGCGCTGATTTATATTACTGAAATAAGGAGATACATTATGACTAAGACATTTTATTACATTTTTATCTGTGAAAGATTGGTATTTCTCAGTGAAAGAATATTCATAATTGCTCAGTATTAATAACTAACTCCGAAAACAAAAATGACTAACTGCGACGTTGAGTTATGACGTCAGTAACGTGTTGCTGACCTCGACGTCATCCGCCGATAACGTTCAATAAAGCGAATAATTTCCGTTAAAAAACTGATTTAAAATGTAATAAACAGATTATTTAACTGCTGTTTTCGATTATATGGAAATCCTTCCCTCGATGGAAGCCGTGTTTTTTTTTCACTCACTCGCGTTACGCTCGTTCGTGAAATGAAACACACGTCTACCATCTCGTGAAGAATCTCCCTGTAATTGATCCCAACAGTTAAATTATCTCTATATAAACAAGGGAAGCACAGCGGTGCATACGCCGGATTGCGAATTCATCATTTTAACTGAACATGTATGCCAGGTTTCAAAGCTTTCCGGCAATTCATTTTTGAGAAATGAGGAAAAACAAAACTTTAAGCAAAAACGTTTTCCAAAACGTCAAAACGCGTAGACGGACATACGGACGGACAGAAGATAGACGGAAATCACCAAACCATAAGCCTGGATTGTCTGCGCAATCCGGTTTAAAATAACACAGACAATACTATTTCTAATAACGGGTCGAATTGGGCATTCCATATATTTTTTAGAGATTTTCCTACGATATCTTTAATATACAGACATGGGACCCTTATTTGTTGCCATATACCTTCCTATATACTGGCATATACAAAAGAAGTCAAATATTGAACATCTGTCAAATAACAAACACGCCAGTTGCTCAATAAATGCATCAGATGTTAAAGCTCTAAAACTAATACTACCCCGGGGTCAATGCTGGTGGGATGGTTGTATCCGTCTGTTCATGCCCAGAGCGCAACATGAAAAATATTGTCAATTCCAAAATTGCTCTAAGAAAAGTAAGAATTTTTAAAACGCGCATTATCGGAATTCTCAATATGCGCGGTTCAATTCCGGAATCTTCCGTGCGCACAGTAGTAATTAGCCCACAGTAGGGAAGTTTGGGTTCTAGTGGTTAATTGTAATAATACTAACGGCAAAGGCCTTCGTTAATAATGATGCAAGTACTTGTAGCTCAAACACTTTGCTTGTATATAAGATAAAAGCAATAACGTATGCTTAAATTGCAAGTAGACGCGTGATGCAACATGTGTTTATCTCCTCATTGTCTATAAAATGTATATTAATATCCACTATTTATTAAGTATTATTCAACTATTCAAACAACTAATAGCAATACCATAAACTGGTAATTTGTTCTCAAACGGTATGTGTAAATGAGTGTTTTAGTACAGTTGGCAGATGACAGATGTTCTGAACAATACGATATTTAATATATTTGTATACCTTATCAGTATAATACGTTAATGAATAGTATTAAACAGGCACATGCAATTAGTAGTAGTAGTTATAGCTTTAACACCTGATGCATTTCGATTGAAAATGGTAAAATAATTAGCAAAATCTATGACAAGAGAGATGATTTTAATTTTGACATTGTTAATTACCCCCACTTGGATGGGGATGTTCCCCGAGCAACTTCTTATGGAGTGTATCTGTCTCAACTTATTCGTTTTTCTAGAGCTTGTACTCGAGTTGAGGACTTTAATATTCGTAATCTTTGTATAACTAAAAAGTTACTCAATCAGGGTTACCGTTACCATAAACTTCGTAAAACCTTGCAAAATTTTATTATCGTAACCCTGATCTTCTTTCCAAATATAAATGTAATTTAAGGACTCTTCTGCGACAAGGACTATCACAACCTGACTTCTATGGTGATGTGATTTATAAACTTCGTAAGATTCTTGGTCATGATCACTTTCATACTATCTTTGTTAAACTTGTTAAAAAGTTTATCAAAAGAGGTTATGACCCTATCATTTTGCAACGTACTGCATGCTTGGTGGTGGACCCTTTTACAGTTCGCCACTATGCTTTCCTCTTTAATTGTACGATGACCGGACAGGCTGTGGACCCTGTGATGACGCCTACCTAAAGCCCATTGGGACGGTGGCGTTTGATGTTTGTCCATGATCTTTCTTGTCGTGCCCTTAATGGTTTATTCTCTTACTGCTCTGGCTTCTGCAAAGTCATTGAGTACCTTCATTGTGGCTTTCTAGGCTATTGTTTTTTTTGTATTATATTTACACGAGCATATTTGTGTTTTACTTATATTGCCTATTGATGCTGCCTTGTTGGTTAGAGATTAGATCATGGCGGGGATTTCTTTATTTACACTGTCCTGTTTTAATGAGATGACAGTAGGGTAATTGTGAGGTTTGGTGCACCCTAGAACCGGTTTAAACCCACAGTGGCCTACTTTGCCACTGACCGTTCCAAGGCGGTAGCCCTATTGTCAACCCTTTTGTGTTTGTGATGTCGTTTGCATTTTTTATTACTTTTGTCTTTTCGTTTGTCTGTTTGCGTGTTTGTTTTTGTGTTTTGTGGTTGACTGTCGTCTTTGAATGCTGCTTTCCCTGTCCGATATTTTTATTCTTTTTTACGTGTTTGTTATTTGACAGATGTTCAATATTATTTTTAGCCGGATTGCATAGCAAATCCAGGCTTATGGTTTGGCGATTTCCGTCTACCTTCTGTCCGTCCGTCGGTATGTCCGTCTACGCATTTTGACGTTTTTGGTAAACGTTTTTGTTAAAGTTTTTGTTTTTCCTCATTTCTCAAAAACGAATTGCCGGAAAGCTTTGAAACTTCAGTTCATTTCAGTTAAAATGGTGAATTGTACCACTGTGCTTCACTTGCTTATATTTGCTTAACCATAATGTATCTCCTTATTTCAGTAGTATAAAAGAGTATGAGAGTTGACTTTTGGAAACGGCCGAACACGACATATACGAAATATTGCAGTCTTGGCCTGATTGAGACTGTTCATGAACGGTAGTGAAATATGCTAGCTACCGCTCACGCCCTCTAGCCCCGGGTTGAGCAGAACTCAATATTCATGAAATCAATAGTACAAAATCTTAACCATCCCGAAGATGGCATGCATATGGCGGTGGACATGGACTATATTTCTTCCCCATGACGTACGGCGTATGGTCAAAGTATCTAATAAAATTAAATGCCCCGAAGAGCGAAATAAACATAATGGAATTTAATTGGGAGCAGCAGTTATGAAACCTGCGTATCACAAGTAACAACCAAAAGACTAAATCCGCGCTTTATAGTTTTAGGGCTTCAACTTGTTTTCTCAATAAATTTTGTTTTATATATTGTATCCTTTGTAACAGACGGATGAAATTATTAGCATATGTAAATAGAAATAAATAGGTTTCAAAACACTATATTCTTTTTCAAATCCCAACACAAATTCGTACTTTGCGCAAACATTGTCAAATTGCACCGACATTTGGTCCATATTTTATATCGATTAACCACTTGCACAATTCCGGAATCGTCTGGCATTTTAAGAAGTTTTACTTTGCGCAGAGCAGTTCTTGAATCGTCCATATTCTCACATTCCGTATAACATACATATGGTTATATGGTGGGGAGCTCGTTGGTTGGATGGATGTATCCATCTGTTTATGCTCAGTAAGTGTATAACTGTGGTTTCAGAGAAGAAAGTTAACTCTTTTAAGGTTTTTCCCTATACAAGTTTGTGTAAAACACGTGACCTCTGCGGTGGTGCCAAATTTGACCCCATGGTCACGATTTGAACAAACTTGATAGAGGATCATAAGCTTATGGTACTTGCACAATATTAGACCTCTAGCTGTACCTCTCATACTACTTGTAATATATCAGAGCTCTATAACTTGTGTCCTCTAAGGAGAAGATCTTTTCATTTTGTATCTATATAAGTCTATGTAAAACATGTGATCGTGGGGCGTGGTTATATTTAACGTCAGGGTCGCCATTTAAAACTTGGTAGAGGACTAATGGTAAATGTGTAATATTAAACCTCTAGCTCATGTAGTTTCAGAGAAGAACACTTGTTTAAATTTTTTCTATACAACATTATGTAAAACTGCGACTCCTGGGCCGAATTTGACCCCAGGGTCATCATTTGAACAAACTTAGTAGTGAACCATAACCTGATACTACAGGTTATATATAAAAGCTCTGTGCCTTGAGTTTTTAGAGAAGATCATGTTTCAAGGTTTTCCCTATGCCAACAATACATATGACCAAGTATCAAAGACAGAAAGTGAGACAATCACATAGTTAACTGAGGTTAAGTTATCTAACCAGGCTATGTTACCTAACCAAGGTTAAGTTACCTAACCAAGGTTAATTTTGGGGAAAATAATGCAAAATATGACCTTGACCTTGTTTTTTTTTGTCGTTCAGTAATGTCCACCAATGCCAACAATACATATGACCAAGTATCAAACAAAGAAACTAAAGTTATCAGAAAAAAGGTAACTGAGGTTAACTTACATAACACAACTGATGACGCAAAACATGACCTTAACCTTGGCATTTTTTGTCGTTCAGCGATGTCACCAATACATATGACCAAATATCAAAGACGTAAATGAGGCAATCACATAAAGTTAACTGAGGTAAAGTTACCTACCCAAGGTTTAGTTTGGGGACTATAAGCAAAATGTGACCTTGAACTTGGTAATTTGTGTCGTTCAGTGATGTCCACCAATGCCAACAATACATATGACAAAGTATCAAATAAAGAAGATGAGACAATCACATGTATACAGTTAACTGAGGTTAAGTTACCTTATCAAGGTTAAGTTACCTAACCAAAAAGAGTGATAACGGACCTTTGGAAACGGCCGAGCACGACACATACGAAATATTGCAGTCTCGGTTTGATTGAGACTGTTCATGAGCGGTAGTGTAATATGCTAGCTACCGCTCTCGCCCTCTAGCCCCGGGTTGAGCAGAACTCAATATTTATAAAAGTACAACATTTTAACCATCCCGAAGATGGCATGCATATGGCGGTGGACATGGAGTATCTTTTTTCCCCATGTCGTACGGCGTATGAAGGCTAATGTTTGGGAAAATAACGCAAAAAATATGACGTAGACAAAGTTTCATAAAAAGTCGAGTGACTGCTATGTCTCGCTACCCACTAACGTGGGCGAGACAAAAACGGTTATGGTCATTCAATTTATTACATCTTCCGTAAAACAAAGATATATGTCGACGTGTACATGTCAACAACTACCTTTGTATATTGTCGTGCCGTTTTGATTTATATCCATAAATCCTTTTGTTATTACACCTTAATTATCATTGACAAAGATTATTGTTTTCATTATCTAAACACACATAAGAATATATACAGCGACCAAATCGTTATCTTGAGATGTCTTAACACTATTTATTACCTTAAAACGACATATATTATAGAATGATCACATCATCCGGGTGGTACATTAGAGCTTACATATGTGTGCAATGTAACAATTGTAAAATAATAAAACTAATCTTAAGATGCAAATATGCAATAATCAGTTCAATTACAGCACTTTAAAAAATGTCTAAAATCTAAATATGATCCTTATATTATTGTGAGGAGTATACTGAGGAGGATCCGCTGGAAGGAAAACATAGATAAAAGTAGCAGACTCCGGTTTACTGCGTCTGTTCATGAGAGGTAATATACAATATCCTCCTCCCCACTATCATCGGCAAAAGTTGCACTCTACTTTAAAGTCACATAGATTGGGATTGATGATCCCAAAGAACCAAACATTTATAACACAACTGATTTGTAGTATGGACGATTTTTTTACAGACGCCGCACGGCACTAAACAAACGCTAGTGGGAATGTCAATAAATACTGAAGGGGATCTCGTGTAATCAACAAATTCAAACAAGATAGCAAAGTAGTAGACTCGGTTGTATTGAGTCTATTGAGACCCCACAGGTATTTATTTGTCAGATTCAAATATAAAAGTCGATCAAGAATTTTATCTTTCACTGAACACAGTCAATCAAAAACACGCATTTAAATAACCAGCAATTACAATGTTAAAAAGAAGCAAGGCATGTGACATCACAAACACGAACGTGTTGATAATAGCCTGATATTTTTATGATAATATATTATTAATTTTTTAACATTTTATTTCTTTTCAATACAATAATGTACAAAAGCAATAATAATGACATGATGTTCAACAATAAATAACGTACTATGTCATGTATTAGAAGAAAGTTTAGTTTAATAGAAATATATAGATAGAAAGGTAAAAGATAGACGAATTTAGTACGAGTTGAAATAAATCCTTAATCCAAAGGTTATACAAAAAATTGAAGTCACCAAAGACATCGCATGGTACGTAACTGGATCATGTATTAATTATATGTAGGTGTGTGATTTTATTAAATTCGTAACGGAGTAATGGATACATTTATTAAATATGAAGTTAATATCTCGTTCATAAGTTTTAGTTTTAGGTCATATAAACAAATTGATGGTTAGGTAATTAAAAGTAGATATTAAAGTCAAACAGGAAATGTGTAGAATAACAAAGGTCACTCTATACTGTATAATAATACGTCCGCTATATATTGCATACATAAGAGTAAAATGCAAGATATGACATCACAAACATAAAATGTTTGAAAATAGAGCTACCGCCTACCGGAACGGCAAAAAAGGCTGCTGTGGGGTTTAAACCAGGTTCTAGGCTGCACCAAATCTCAATCTTTCCCTATTGTCATACCGATAAAACGGGACAGTACACATAAAGATATCCTCGACAGTTACATTCTCAAATAACAAACAAGGCAGCTATATCGTAGTCAATATAACAAATAAATTATCATGATTTTAAATATATATAAAAAAGCAAGTCTAGAAAGCCACAAAATAAGTACTCAGTGACTGTTATGGGTTAAGATCCATTTTAATATAATTCTGAAATGGAACTAATTAAAGCAGTTTTTCACACTTAAGCTACCGAACTAAAATACCATCTTCACTTAAACGAAACATAAGACATTGACATTTTGAAAATTTAATTGAGAATTGCCGAACCTGTGTGATACCCATGTCAAATTTTGTGGAAATATGTTTATAATTGGCAGTTCTAACTGTGTACCAATTCTTTATCATTAAACAAAGGGTAATAACATTTTGATTTTTCTACCATAATTTTCGATATGTTAGTTTTGCTATATAATAAAGATTTGCTATTGTATAAATTGTTTGTAGTTTCACCGCAATGCGTACATAAATTGTAATATATGACTGAAAATTCAGACATAATGTAATTTGTGTTAACTTATTGTTATACATGGTTTCTTAGATAAGTACTGACATCTTACGTACTGTATAGTACTTAATTGTGCCAACCATATCACAACATATCTTTATAAGTCTGTTTATTATCAGCTTAAATATATGCCTGTCACTTAATGGGTGCGAATGTGTGTCTGCGTGCGCTTATATTTGGTTAGCTTTCTCCAAATACACAAAACAGCCAGATTGGATCAGTAACAGAAGAGTTATCGCCCTTGATTTAGTTAAAATGCTATATTGCCTCGTTAAGACGATAGAGGGTTTGTTTTTCATCTGATCTTTACCAAACTTAACCGGATTACTAATGTTAATGAAAACCCGAAAAGATTCGAAAACCAATCAAATCGGATCAGTAACAATGTTTAGTGATTGACCCCTCTCCTGTCAGTCATTACGCTTCACCTTTCACTTGTGCGATGACTGGACTACCTCTTGGGACTCTATGGTTGTACCTACTGAAACCCCAACTAAGGAAGGTGGGTGCATGAGCTTTCGTCCCTCGAGTTTTCTGGTCGTACCCTAGATTGGTTTTCTCTTTAGCTGCAACTACTATGGTTGTTCAATACGATTCTGGATACATCCTGAAATGTTTATTTTTTTTTGTATGTGTTTCTTTAGTTAATTTCTCTGGATGTGGACTTTACTGTTAGAGAATTCCTTTTGATAAGATGTAGTTTTGTTTACACTGTCTTGTCTATTTGGGCGCTGAAGACAGGATAATAGCGAGGATTGTGGGCATATAAAATCGATTCAAGCTAACCAGTAGGCCTTATTGCCTACTGACCGTTCCAAGTCGGTAAACCTGTCTTCACCACCCTTTCTGTTGTTGTTTGTCTCTTTCATTGTATTTTTAAGTCCTTGTTTGCACTACAATGTCCTACGATGTCATTGCGTTCGGACGCTGTGGTTTCTATAGCACTCTACATCTCACTTTTTATTTAGTTAAAACTGCTGTATTTTGCTTCGTTAAAATGATAGGGCCTTCATTTTTCCAGATTGCAGCGAAAAAAATACAGGGATGATCAGTACCAAGCCTAACAGTGCATATCATCACTTTGTTCTGTGTGAATGATTTTTAGCGGAGTCATGGACCTTTAAAGGTTTTAATACACATAATGTCTATGGACTATTTCTTCTGAGCCCTTGCCAGGATTTCAACGAATCGTTTTAGGGATGATCAGCACCAGACGTAGTTGTGCATATTTCCACCATGTTCCGGTTGAATGGTTGTTGACGGATTTAGGGTCTTTTAAAGGTTTTACTACACAAACAATGTCCGGACTAGTTCTCCAGATCCCCTTGCCGGATTTCAGAAAAAACGTTGCAGGGATGATCAGTACCAAGCCTAGTTGTGCATATCGTCACCGTATTCCGATTGACAGATTGTTGGCTGAAATATGGCCCTTTAAAAGTTTTAATACACATACTTTGTCTGGACTACTTCTGCTGAAACTTTGCCGTGTTTCGACCGAATGATTTTGGACGGATTTTTGGCGGAGTTATAGCCCTTTAAATGTTTTAATACACTATATACTTTGTCCAGGCTAGTCTGTTCTGAACTCCTAAACGGATTTCGGCGGAACGCTGTAGGGATGATCAGTTCGAAGCCCAGGGTGCCAGGGGTGACCTTTCCTTGCGGCGCTTGATGCGTTGATGTTATCCTGGCCGAATCAACATCGTTTCCTAGATGTGTTTTCGATACAATTCGTGGGGTAGGTCTTTGCGTTTATTGGATTTTGCTGATCTATTAATATTAGGTTATCTCACGGAACCCACAGATAAGTTATTGTTAATTTGCTGCTTTACATTTACCAAATGAATGATAAATAACTGGATGATTGTTAAAAAATGTATGCAAATGCCGGGAACTTTTGACAAATGGGAGAGAAAATCAATGTGTTTTCCATCAGAAGAGCTACATAAACACGTTTTAAGAAAGTCCACTCCTTGTATATATTCAAAATTAGATAATACATGCGTTAAGAACAAATTATGAGTCAGGTACATGAATAATTTCAACTTATTTATATTATTTTAGAGTACCGCATCCTTTACAATATGGACACCACACTTTTGTGTCGCCACCAATGTATTATTTATTTTTTACTTGCAGGTCAATGGAAAATCAACATTGCTCAATTGTGCAACAGGTAAGCATGTTTTTTCAACGTAATGTCTTCACGCTTCTTTACCGATACATGTATTATAAAATGTCGGATCGGAGTATGTTTTCTTTCGTAAATAAATTAACCATTGTATAATATATGCAGACTAGTACCTATGTATATATTTCCTGGTGAATATAAGCAACATTAAACTAGACTGAACTCGATCTTTTATTTTTATCGTCAGCTTTATATAAATGTTGAGGCCCCTAAATGACCATTAAATATATTCCATTTCCATCTTCAGCTTTAAATGAAGGTGTAGGAGATTTTCAGATAAGGGTGGGGTGGTGGTTGGGAGAATGGGTTGGTGTGTGGTCGGGGTAACAAAATATTTTAAATAATTGATTACTTGCTTACCCAGTCCATACCTCTCCACCCCCACCCAACCCCCACCCCATCCCAACACACACACACACACACACACACACACACACACACACACACAGATTATTGGGGGGCAATGGAAATAAGGGGTCTGGCCTGTTTCAATGCCCATGTAACAAGAAATTGCAGCACAGCTACTGGAAAAAATGTTGGACAATTCTGAACATAATATTAATATTTCAGGGGTCAAAGTAGGGGAGAAGGGAGAGTACAGCGAAGTGGGAAATTCAAACTTATTTATATTGGTTTAATAAAACTGGATGAATGATTTATATATGTTGTCAATTTTTATTTAAATATATGATATATCTAGGCCTGTTGTTTTATTTCAAATTAAAGTGTGTTTTTTTAATTTCATGTTTTAATAATTTAATTTTCAGTGGTCATATTCAATATGCATATCATTATCAGAGAATTTAATATGAATGCCATTAACGGCTCATTAAAACATTATAGATTATTTAGAGCCGCCCTTGAGAGAGGGGAATGATACGTGTATAGGCCCATACCCTTACTCTTACCGAAAATTCTTTGTTTTCTACATGACATAATGTGAATTCTAGTTCATTGTGAAGTGCAAAGGCCTGCATTGCTTGTCGAATTTTACGTGATGATGTTGGGTGGGATGATAGCCTCTGGTTCGTCCTTGTTATTTGGGGATAAGCCAATTCAATCTGTAAGGTATGAATTGAATGTTGTTTAATGACTCATCAACACATTATTCGTTATTCGAGAGAGGAGATCTCACACAGGAATCTGGAATCTGACATACTATAAAGAATATATTCTTATATATAGTTCTTTAAACTAAAGTGCTTGGAGGATAGACTCCAATATACAAAACCTCCCAGTTTACGTCCGCATTCGACGGACGAGGCTAATGAAAAGTGTCTTGCTGAAGAACACCAATACGAAACTCAGTGGCAATTGTGAGGCTTGACCCCGGGTTCACCGGATTTCAAGTTCAGCGGTAACTATTCATAGGGCTATTCATAGGGCTATTCATAGGGCCACGCCAGCCCCTTTATAAATTATGAAGCGGTATTTTTCTTTTTAGATCTCTAGATACATAAACATGAACGAATGCACTTGTAACATATAGTTCCTTTTAAAAATGTCAACTAAGGTCAACTACGGAACTGAAGAACGGGACGAATCATGGCCTGTGGGCTTCGCTTCGCGAAGCTTACAAAAATATTTATTTAATGTTAGGGGATTCGCTTCACGCAAAGCTCAATACTTTATAATTATTACACTTTCTCGAATTACGTAAACGTTTACTCCGGACTACATGTACATAGCTAGGCCCAAATGACAACATAGGCCCGATGTTGAACTTATCATAGCGGGGTTGTGGAGGGGTTGTGGGGCGTGTAGGCATGATTTTCCGGACTTTTTATTTCATTTTAGAATACATTAGGTAAGTAAGCTGTCATGGATTTATCTGAAAATACCCCCATCCTCCCATTGCTAGAACGTATCATGCATTTGTCTAACCGTATTAAAATGTCAACTAAAGTCAACTACGGAATTGAAGAACGGGACGAATCGTGGCCTGATGGCTTCGTTTCGCGAAGCTTAAACATATTTATTTAATGTTCGGGGCTACGTTCGCGCGAAGCTCAATACTTTATAATTATTAAATTTTCAAGAATTACTTAAAAGTTTAGTCCGGACTATATGTACATAGCTAGGCCCAAATGACAACATAGGCCCGATGTTTAACTTATCATTGCGGGGTGGGGTTGGGGGCGTGGAGGCATGATCCTCCGGACTTTTTTTTATTTCATTTTAGAATACATTAGGTAAGTAAGCTGTCACGGATGTATCTGAAAATACTCCCATCCTCCCATTGCCAGACCGTATCATGCATTTGTCTAACCATTGCCAGACCGTATCATGCATTTGTCTAACCATTGCCAGACCGTATCATGCATTTGTCTAACCATTGCCAGACCGTATCATGCATTTGTCTAACCATTGCCAGACCGTATCATGCATTTGTCTAACCATTGCCAGACCGTATCATGCATTTGTCTAACCATTGCCAGACCGTATCATGCATTTGTCTAACCATTGCCAGACCGTATCATGCATTTGTCTAACCATTGCCAGACCGTATCATGCATTTGTCTAACCATTGCCAGACCGTATCATGCATTTGTCTAACCATTGCCAGACCGTATCATGCATTTGTCTAACCATTGCCAGACCGTATCATGCATTTGTCTAACCATTGCCAGACCGTATCATGCATTTGTCTAACCATTGCCAGACCGTATCATGCATTTGTCTAACCATTGCCAGACCGTATCATGCATTTGTCTAACCATTGCCAGACCGTATCATGCATTTGTCTAACCATTGCCAGACCGTATCATGCATTTGTCTAACCATTGCCAGACCGTATCATGCATTTGTCTAACCATTGCCAGACCGTATCATGCATTTGTCTAACCATTGCCAGACCGTATCATGCATTTGTCTAACCATTGCCAGACCGTATCATGCATTTGTCTAACCATTGCCAGACCGTATCATGCATTTGTCTAACTTTTACACATGTTTACTATCGCAAGACGTCATGTTTAACGTCAGTTGTTGATGCACAAGTTACCCTTACTCCAGTCTTGACGTCACATGCTCTGATTCTGCTTCTCACAAGTAAAAATTAAGAAATTTACTTTTAATTAACTTGAAAATACGCTTATTGATGCAAGTCTGAATCCGCGTACCATACGGCGTACTGACAAATCTGAAGCAGGCCGGACGAGGTAAACTCCGGACATGAAGATGAATAATTTGGGATGAAGTAGGATAAGTGGGATGTTTGGTGCACCCTAGAACCTGGTTTAACCGCAAGCGTCATTTTGTGCCACTGACCGTTGCCAGGCGGTAGCCCTAGTCTCAAAATGTTTGTGTCTGTGACGTCATATGCCTTTATTCTTTATTAACATTACCATCATGTTTGTCCTTTTGCGTGTTTTTGGGTTTACTGTGTTCTGTGAAAGCTGCATTTCCTGTTCGACTTTCATACTTATTTTTATTTCTAGGCTTTTTAGCTCACCTGACAATCTTGACCAAATTTGTTGACCAAATTGCACATGGATGATACTGAAATCAAATGATTCCAAAAGTGTACAAATTAGGCCGCTATTACGATATTTAGTCAAAACTTAAACAATCCTCTTCTCAAGAAGCGCTGAACATATTATGACATTATTTCTTTATAAGAAATTGCCAACTCCTAAACTACAAAAGTTATACAAACGATGTTCCTAGGTTAAAAAATGGCTGTGCTCTGGGGTTTCAAAGTTTGTTACTATGGAGAGTTTACTTGTTTTACGTATAGACATACTTATTTTTAATTATCGGTGGTACTTTTTCATTTCTTTTTGTTTTCTTACTTAATTTTCGATTCAGTGGCTCCACTACTCCGGCGATTAAAGGCTCTGGGTATTGTTTAACCACTTATAGGATATGTTGTCTGCTTTTTAATTTAGTCTTTTGACTGTTACTTGTGATATACAGGCTTCATAACCATTGCTCCCAACTAAATTCCATTATGTTTATTTCGCTCTTCTGGGCATTTAATTTTATTAGATACTGGGACCATACGCCGTACGACATGGGGAAGAAAGATACTCCAAGTCCACCGCCATATGCATGCCATCTTTGGGATGGTTAAAATTTTGTACTATTGATTTTATTAATATTGAGTTCTGATCAACCCGGGGCTAGAGGGCGTGAGCGGTAGCTAGCATATTTCACTACCGCTCATGAACAGTCTCAATCAAACCGAGACTGCAATGTTTCGTATGTGTCGTTTTCGGCCGTTTTCAAAGATCCATTATCATACTCTCTTTTTATATAGTGCTTGTGTAAACGACATCTCCCCAGAAACCGCTTGACCAATTTTAACCAAATTTCACGAAAACGATACTGAGGTCAATGCCTTCCAAAGCGGTACAAATTAGGTCAATGCGACATCCAAGATGGCCGTCAATGCCATATATAATCAAAATTTTAAAAATATCCTTCACAAGAACCGCTGAAAAGATTTTGACGGTTTTTATGAATAATAATTTCCAACTCCTAGACTATACAAGTTATACAAACGAAGTACCTAGGTTAAAAAATGGCTGTGGGCCATGAAATGGCCGCGGAGTTCCAAAGTTTGTATATGAAAATTGTACATGTTTTACGTAGACTTATATAGGAAAATTGTAAAAGACATCTCCTATGAAACCGTTTTACCAATTTTAACCAAATTTTACATGGACGATACTGAGGTCAATGCATTCCATATTATACAAATTAGGTCAATGCGACATCCAAGATGGCCGCTATTACCATATATAATGAAAACCTTAACAAATCTTCTTCCCAAGCACCGCTGAACAGATTTTGACGGTTTTTATTTATAAACGATCGTCAACTCCTATACTACAACAATTTTAAAAACGAAATTCCTAGAGTCAAAGTGGCTGTGCTCCGGGTTCCAAAGTTTGTATATTTTTTATAAACTTTACATGTTTTACATATGCTTATATTGGGAATTTAAAAATCATCTTGTCTAAAAGCACAATATATAGATCACTAATATATTGTATGTAGCGTTAGCTTATGGTCCTCTACACAGTCTGTTCCAATGATGACGCAGTGGTCAAATCTTGCACCGCCCCGTTGGTCACAGTTTTACATAGAATAGTATCGGAAAATCTTTAAAAATATCTTATTTTCCAAAGCCGCTTGGTCAGTTTTGACCAAACTTTACATGGATGATCCTTTATCCTCATTGATTTTCAAACTTGTTAAAATTAGTCAATGCCACTTTATGCTATCTGCTGTAGTTAAGGCTCGAGTTCAACATTTTGCGAGGACCACGTTAAAGAACGATAAGAATGTTACTATCCGGTAGTAAGAATTCCCGGATGCCTAAATATTATAACCCTGTCTCTGGAGCGGCTCTAACTAACCGGTCCTGCGTTGATGAGCCGTTAGGTGCTGCATTTGCAAAACGCGTAATATACGTAAATAACATTATAATTAGGATCGCAGTAATTATTTTAAATTTTTGTTGTTTTTGATTTTATATTTCATGATATATTTACTTTTTGTCGCAATTTTAATGAAACGTACAGGTATCTATGAAAAACAATTTTGTTAGAATCGTAAGAAACTATGGAAAAAAATAAATAGCATACGGGGGATGTCTGCTCACCAGTATACAGGAACAACTGTCTTTTTTATTGTAACATTTCTGTCTGTTGAACGACGAGTATGCCAGTTAACGGTAACGTCAAGAATATATTTTGTTGAACTATCAAGAGCCAACGTGGCACTCACTGTGATTTTGGGGAAAACATGTAAAATCCCTATACATGGTACTTTTTTTGAACATTTCTGTCGACATTTGTTCATCTTATTTTAACAACCTTGAAAACCAATGATATCAGGATCACCCATGTGAAGTTTGGTCAAAATCGGCAAAACTGTTTCTGAGAAAAATCCATTTAAAGTAAAATAAATAAATAAAATGAAAAATCTACCTCGGCTTGCAGGACAAGGCAGATGAGAGGACGGACAGACGGACGCCCGAAGAAGAGTGATCACTGTATACTAGTCCATCTCTGAGTCTTTCTCTAAGCCTTTCGCTCATGTGTGATAATACGCTAGAGGTGATTTAAAAATAAACAAAAAATAAGATTGTTCAATGTTACATTCGTTTGTTTTTCATTTAATTCTTGTGAAACAGGGTCATGACCGTTGACCTGAATTTACTCATGTCACCTCCGCAATCAGGACTGAACACGGGTACCAAGATAAAGGCTAGTAAATACCATTTCGAGCGATACATGTATTTATCATACTTACACAATGTTGAACTAAATTCAAAATTCGTCGAGTGGTCAACATATTCCGTATCCACAGACGACGAATGTGCGGACGAGACGGCGGATGGGTGGACGGACGACGGACGGACGACGGAAATAGAGGCATCATTATATATTACCTCACCTATGAACTTTTCGCTCATGTAAGTTTATTACCGAAAGGTAGTTTCATACACAATGATAATGCTTGGCAAAAATTAAATGTAATATTTTTAATTAATCATTGTGAAAAACGGTCATGGCGTTTGACCTCAATTTACCCGATTAAATCCAAAATCAGGGCTAAGATGCTTCATGCATAAATAAAATAATAATGGCTTTCGAAAATGTACATTAATTTTTCAATTAAATATTCTGGAAAGAGTCATGACATTGACCTCAATTTATGCCTGTCACATACAAAATCAGGGCAGAACACGGGCTCCGCGACAAAGGTAATTATTACCCTTTTGAGTGATATCTGTCTCTATGCTCCTCGAAAATTGTTGAGCTCTACTCACAATTCATTGAGTTGCTACTATACGTTTCTCCCGGACAGACGGCGTGTGGGCGACGGACGTCGAATGGGCGGGACGGACGTAGCAACGGACGAAGAACTATCACGGTACTATCAGGTCACTTCTTAACTTGTGTCAGTTATGACCGTAAAATGTTTCGTGGATAAACAAAATAATAATGGATGGTTCGAAAATGTACATTCAATTTTTCAATTAAATATTCAGAAAAGGGTCATGACCTTGACCTCAAGTTACGCTGTCGTGATACAAAATCAGGACTGAATACGGGTACTACGACAAAGGCAAGATATTACGCTTTCGAGTGATACATGTCACTATGCTCCTCGCAAAATGTGAGAATTCAGTCAAAAATCGTCGCGTGGCTCTAGACTATTAGGGATTTTATAAGTTATTATCTAAATACACATGATGTAGATCTCTCATATACTAGTATTAGATCTCGTAATGATCAATGTGTAATGGTACAAACTTACCGGGGTCACAGTTGTTCTAGAATAGTATAGGAATTCTTTATAATAGTATTCTCCAAAACCGCTTTGTCAGTTATTAAGATGAATAGTAATTGGAAATTCTTTTAAATAATATTATTGTGCCACACGATGCGGTGTGTGGTTTTAGAGTTTGTCGGATGATCGTAAATGGGATGGCTAAAGATTTTAAATTGTTCAAGATTTTGACCAATTTCACATCAGGATTGCGACGATGGGTTGGAGCTATGGACTTGAAGGTGGTGGGATGAGGGTGGTATAACATTCTTAGAATTGTAAGGCAATTTTGACCGAAATGTATTGGTCGAAGTAGCAAATGCCATTCAAAGATGGCGCCGTTGAAGGGTGGGTGAGTGAGGGGAGGTTACATTTTCCGGATGATTCTGAGTCAATGCCTTTCAAATATATGGTTCAGAATCCATGATGTCATTACAAAAATGGTCAGGAACCTAAGTCTTAAAAAAGATTCTTTTTATTAACCACATGATTTCGACAGATTTTGATTTATATATGATCGTCAACTCTTAAAAAACAAGTGTTCACATGAAGTTCCTAGGTCAATAGGTAAATACTGGCTGCGCCCCGTGGTATTTCCATGCAAACATTCTCTGTAAATACGAAGAACCAAGCTTTGCAACTTTACCTTATGTCGTACAAAGTTTTTTAATCTAGTAATAAATTTCACATGTTAGCTACGTTTTCCTCTTGCAAAAATTCTCAGGTAGGCGACTTAGGGCCATTTGGACATCTTGTTTTATATTATATATACATTATATTGCCTATTAATGCTGCCTTGTTTGTTAGAGGTTGTAAACCTGACAGGGATATGTTTATTGACAAGCGCGAGTTTTGACATTTTGACGGTACTACTTTTTTATGTAAACACAAACAGCGTCTTTTTGCTATCATGTCTAATTTATTGAGAACTGTCGACTTGGACGCGATAAAGGTCTCACTACAGAATTACCTCCCTTGACCATGACGGTAGAAGATTCCTACACCGTAAAAAACGAGGGCTGTGTTAATCGGTTTGCTCTCAACTTGGAAATGTGCAATCATTTTCTTATTTCTGCCTTCAGGTGACAAGATTGGAACATGTTCATGACTTCTGCCAAGTTTGGATGCCACTGGGTGATTTTCGAGGAAGATATGATAATTTGAAAATGGGTTAGGAATACAGTTGAATTATCAGTAAATTGGAGCTAGTTTTGAGGGGGTGCTGAAAAAGACTAGAATTTAAATTTTTTAATCTGGTCAACTTTTGATTTTTGTGATATTCTGAGCTTCAGAGGAAGTTTTGAAGATTGAGGGGAGATTTAAAGACAAATGGACATTTTATAGCATGTTTGCAGTGGTCCACAAGTGACCGCTTCTACATATATTATATAGTGTTGATTAATTCACTAGTGAGACGTTAATCAACCCTCATCTGGATCAGTGAAAGGCTTGATAGACAGCGTTTGTTGTTGCCAGAGTGGATTTTTTATAGTGAAATCTTGTTTTTAGAGTGAAACAGTGCATTTCTAAGGTATAATATGGATTTTGATAAGTATTTGATGCTTTTGCAGTGCAAAAAATAGACTACTTTGCTTCTAGTCGGACTTCCGTGCATGCGTTATAACCGTCATTTGGGACTTAATAGACGAATCTGTGGTCAGAAAGTTTCAGAATATGGGAGACAGTCGATTGTTTTGGCTGGAGACATACTCAGATGAACATGTTAGCTCATAGAGTGATGTATATGTGTGTGATGTGTGTTCCTGGTATTCCTAGGGGGGGTGGACGGTGTCTCATCTCTGCCACAACATTTATGTTTTGCGATTTGACCATCTCAGCTTGGAGCCTCATAGCGTCAACATGGAGAAGACAAAGATGCCTGCACATGATACCAATACTGTGTTTAGGACATAAAGAGTATCCTGATTGCATGCTTCATGTGAGTAGATTGTTTATATTATCCGATTGTAGTGTTTCATGTCAAATTGTTACCCCACCCACTTTTCATATAGCAAAATATGTGTCATTGTTTACAGGTCGAGAAGGTCGGGTTGAGTATGTTTTATGTTGTCGTTGTTCATCGTATACTTAAAATTTGTTCACTTTGTTGATAAATCTGGCTGTTTTATAAGTGTTGTAACATTTGTCGCTGTTTGTCGTTCGTATTTTTGTCCTGAATTTTCTTAAGTGACCGTAACACTTTTGTGTTTTGGGGAAATGACCTTCTAACAGCATTAACTTGTTCTATTGGTGAATTTGCCCGTCCGTCATTAAACCGTGCTGCGGCACTTAATTTTCTGCCTTTAGCGTTACGTCGAAAGGTACGTCTTTCGGGTTTGAGGCATTGATACCGTGATTTGTGTCGACACCATTACATGTCTTGGTCACAGCGTCTTTTCCCAGTCAAACATTTAAACAGTCGATTAGTTTAGTTTATTTTTGTCGTCTCCCTGAATCTTTAGAGGTTTACATGATGTTGGCATAACATGTTTTCTCCACGTTGAGATTACCCCCACATGACATGGAATATTTACTACAAGTTTTCCCCCATTTGAACATCTTCAAATGTTCACATTTTTGTGTAAAAAGGGAATATTTGTGTCGCCTATAGTCTGCTGTACAATTTTGAAACTCAAGTCAGTACACGGTGAGATACGTCCTTTGCAAGCATTTCTGAATGTATGCTCGGGTCCCGTTTGGTATGTCCAGGAAACATCTTTTGTGAAAACTCAGTCCTCTTAATTTTATTTCTCATTGTTTTAGTAAGATGTACAACATCCGCCATTCTTGACATGGGTTTGCCGTGATAGCAAGTTGAGCAGCACGAGCGCCCTTGAATGCTTTGCTGTCACCGTCTGTTGTCCATGTTGTCAATAGTGATCGGCGTGTCACTCTTCAATATCGATTCCATCGCTAAGCTGGCCTCTCTATGTTCGTCACTTGTAAACGAAGTATGACATTTGTATCGACTTGACGGTTATTGTTGCATTAGTCAATAATCTTTTTTATTATTATTTCTTTTTTGTATTACTTATTTATTTATTGATATATTTACTTACTTACTTACTTACTTACTTACTTACTGATTATATTTTACTTACTTACTTACTTACTTACTTACTTACTGATCTATCTATCTTACTTACTTACTGATTCTATCTATCTATCTATCTATCTATCTATCTATCTATCTATCTATCTATCTATCTATCTATCTATCTATATATCTATCTATTCTATCTATCTATCTATCTATCTATCTATCTATCTATCTATCTATCTATCTATCTATCTATCTATCTATCTTTCTATCTATCTATCTATCTGTCTCTTTATCTTATCTTATACTTATCTTAATATTCTTATTCTTATCTTATCTTTCTTATCTTATCTTATCTTTCTTGTGATGTGATGTGAGATGTGATGTGATGTGATGTGATTGTAAGAAGTAAAAGAGATATTATATAATGTTTAATTAATGTGATGACATCGTGAATATGACATCATGAAGATGACGTCATGAATATGACGTGTCATCATGAATATGAAGTTACGTTTTGGCGTAAAAATCTAACCACATTAGGTTAGGAAGGGTTGTTAGGATTTCATCAATCCAGCTTAGCCATCCACTACAATTACAAGTAAGCTTATCTACAAACAATGAAGTTTCTTTGGAAGCAGAAATGATAAGTCAAAGATGATGTACTGTTCGAATAATAAAGCATTTATTCAAGAAACCAATAAATTGCATATAAGGGCATGCATTTTGACACTTGAATTAGGTAATATTACAATAAACAGTAAATTTGATACAATGATAAGATAAAGCAATCATAGAATACTAAAACTTAAAAGTTTCAACATTTTCTTTAACAAGTATAGAAGGTATTCAAGTTTAGCGGTTGATATGTTGTGGCAGTTCTGTGCATTTTCAAGTCGTCCGAAACTGACTTGAAGCAAATGTTGACCGGCTCATGTTTCATGCCATTTTTGTTAAAAATAGTCCGCGGATAACACCAAGTAAAGTCAATTTTATGCTTCGTCAGTAATGTTCTAATTTGTTTGATACAGGTTTTGAGACTTATTTCAAAAAACAATTCAGTTAAAGGTCTCACTACAGAATTACCTCCCTTGACCATGACGGTAGGAAGATTCCTACACCGTAAAAAACTAGGCTGTGTTAATCGGTTTGCTCTATACTTGGAAATGTGCAATCGTTTTCTTATTTTCTCAGGAAGTTTTGAAGATTGAGGGAGATTTAAAGACCAAATGGACATTTTTATAGCATGTTTGCAGTGGTCCACAAGTGACCGTTTCTACATATATTATATTGTGTTGATTAATTCACTAGTGAACGTAAACGAACTGCTTAAGAGTCCAGATTACCAGGAATCTTCAACAACAGATGTCACTAAAATGACTACAAAACTAAATGGTATAAGTATATATATTATATATTTCATCAAATGCTTGATTTATAAAA